>JBAMIB010000066.1:1452049-1463598 GCA_037177415.1 Kaempferia rotunda | reverse complement strand
AGTCTCAAACTCTTGTATTATACTTTGAAATCTCAACAAAATGCAGTGACATAAAATCACTCAATTTTTTTTTTTAAAGTGCACCTAATATCACTAGGTTAATGGTAAATAATTTTACTATTTAATTACGAATTTGAGTTCTTTACTAATAGCTAATTCTCAATTAATTTGATGAAGACTAAAAATAAATTACATTAATATCTATTTTTTTTACACTGAAAATAATTTTAAAATTTATTAGTAATTTCAATTAAAGATCTATCATTCGAAACTCAGCTGCAGCTTATTATTAGAAAATTTTCTTATTAATAAATCAATGATCTTGAGTTCAAGACTCAACTGCAGCGTATTATTAAAAAATTTTCTCATTAATCAATTATAAATCTAGAGTTCGGGACTCAACTGCGACGTATTATTAGAAAATTTTTCTATTAATAGGTATAATTCATGTATTATGTTAAGATTTATTAGTAATTTTCTCTGATTATTTTTATTATATAAAAAATATGTACGACCATGCTTCTTAATCCCACATTTTAATATTGACAACACCGTAAGTAGAGAAACTTCTATAAATACTTTGGGTCGACGATATTAGAAAGCACATCTTTCTCGGTCTTTTAGTTAAAATCAAGTGTAGTATATTTTCTTATTAGTTTAATAGATGATATAAATGTTGTATGAGAGAGAGTTCGATACAGTAGTGTGCTACTGGATTCTTCAGTGTCGCCCTTGTATTGCACTACTACATGAATTTGACACATCCTTACCAATCTAATTTATGGACCTGGAGTACTAATCTACTCGTATTTTATTCATTATATTATATATATAATACGTGTGCGTGATAACTAGTATAAATAAAAAATTTATAAATGACATTATACAATGACTCAAATTCATCGTAATAACTTTTTTATTCCCTTGGAATTGCCTAGAATAGTCTACTTTGTTCTAATCATAATTATTATTCAGCCATTCCATCGTAAAGAACCACACAAACCAATAGACCTAGACTAGGCTACTTAGGCCAGAGGATCCATGTTAGCTCGGCAGGCTAGCCATATAGTTGTTCAAGATGAGCTAGGTCGGTAAGGTAGACTGGGGTTCATCAATTTGAGTGGGCCATGAAATTTAGTTTGAATAGCTCAAGTCCAAGCGATTCAATTGATTTGCACCATCCTAATGATTTGGTTGGATTGATCAACCCTCGTGGGAATTAAGGAAGCCGAAAGCCAATTAGTAGCTGAAACGGAATAGTAACAATCAAGAGTCTTGAAGGAAAGCCAAAATAGACAAACTTTCTTTTCAATTAAAATCAAACTAATCGTTATTCCATCAATGGATCAAACACTAAAATTAAATCAATTTGGAAATGCATAAAAAACATACACAAGATGAGCAATGAGGAATCAACTTAGACAACGTTTCAACAGCCGTTGCCGCACTAAAATTACAGGAGTTCTAAAGCCCTTTTTTACATTTGATGGCCTAAACATCTCTAAACCTAGTAGACAGAGCTAACATTGCTGTCGCCATGTTTTGAACTCCTACATGACCCAAATATACAAGTTGAAATATGGAAAACTTTGTTATTTAAACAAAGCCGATAATTTATTCACAACAAGTCACTCAAGCTCAACCTGGTTTTTATTTATACCGAACAAGAAAAATTAGAAAGCTGGTGGTGGTACTATCATTAACTGTACAGAATTTCATCAATTCCACACGGCTGCAATCTCTTCTAAGCAGCATACTGGGACGAAGCCGATGCTCCAATGTGCTTTTCTGTAAACAGAAAGATTGGTTCAGTCATAAATCGAGATGGTTAAGTGACGGTTAGTCTATCGCATAAATAATTACCTCCTGTTGCCACTAGCTTCTCAACCCGGGCAACAATGTGTTTGCCGTATGTATATCTCTTCAGAGCATTCAGGTGAACTTTGATACGTTGAAGTATAAGTTCACAATTTTTATCATCACATGCCTCTAGAACCTTTTGTACAACGTAATTACCAAATTGATCCTTCATCATAGCCTGAGAAGATGAGATTGCAACAGTGTTAATTATATTCTTAGCAGTTTAACTTCTAGAAGGCAAACTGAATACCCACCTGAAGAGGTTCATTTTCATCGGTGGTACCAAGAATCTCATCTATCAAGATTTGACGTTCCTTGGGAGTGCCATAAGTTAGACACTTCTCGACGACATTGGAAGCATACTTTTGCTGGCTCATCTTAACTATCTGTCCAGTAAGCTTGCTGATTATAGCCGATCGCTCTTCTTGCTTACCGTATTGCAGAACATGCTACCAACAAATAGGTCAATGAGGTCAGAGGTTAAGGTCAGTGTATAAACTAATGTACCATTACAAAATACATCTAACTAACGCCTGAGAGTACTTCAAGAAATAACAAAGGAAAAAAAAAAGCAAAGGAACAAAAGGACTTCAGAGAATGCTTTTATGCATTCTTCCCACATGAGATAATCAAGACGAAGTGCAAGAGTTAATAAGTAACGCTACAAGAAAAAAAATATAATATCCTACTTGAATAACATAATTCCCGTACTGGTCTTGTGCCAAATTGCAGACATCTTCCATGATCTCCTCCATCATAATACTCTGGACTTCTTGATCATTGCAGTGTTCTAATACCCTCTGTCAGCATCAAGATAAGGTCGTAAGTGGCATGCTAGGTTGCAGTTTGGGCAATCAATTCCAAATGCCAAGTCTAAAATGTTTGTACCTGAATGACCCGACAACCATACGGGTGACTGGAAAGTGCTATAACATGACTGTAGAATGCTTCTATGATAAATTGAATTTTGTCTTGAGGAATACATTCAATGCATTTCTGGATTACGTGATTTCCATTCTGATCACGAACACATTTCATAATATGGCCATTAAGCTCTAGCACCATTTGAGCTTTCTGCTCAACATCAACTACTTCTAGAGCCTGCAAAAGGACACAAAGCAATGAGACCAAACAAGGAAACAACAAACTGTCTTTCCTCACGGTATAGATTTTACAATTGGCTACCAACTGGCCGGCTGGCTTCTAACTAGGTCATCTATTACCAGGCATATATAATTTGCTACCCATATGCTGGGTTCATAATGATCGACACATTGAATAGCACAAGGCATTCTGGATATTAAGGACTATACATGACAGTTTATCAATCAAATTAACTTTTTGATTATCATTAACATTCTACTTTCATCAAATATTATAAGCAAAACTTCCTATGTTATTGTGGATCTGTAGGTACATATAAAAGAGGAAGCATACTATGAACTCAAACCTTCCCTTGGTTATTAATGGATAAGAGAGAGTGAATGATTCATTTGATGGAGACATGACTTATTAATGTAAGGGTATAATACCTTGTTGAGATTGGCAAAACCTAATGGCCATCAACACTCTCATAAGTCGTAATCAGAAATATGGTTACACACATTGTTTGATCCATATCTGTTATACATTTGTTGCAAATATAGTGAAAAAATTTTAAACTCATTGACAAAACCTGTATGAACAGTGAATATGGATATCCTAGTGGAGATTTTTTCAGTTGTCAGAATATCATATTCCACTTTCCAGTTTATGATGAAACCTTAGATTATGTTTAATTGTGTATAATTTGCTACGTTTATGATTGAATCTTGCACATTCATGCCTACATCAGTTCAAATTTGGTGCTTCTAATTATTCTTTTATTCTCTTGGACCAAATGGTCAATTTAATTGAATCTAGAAAGTCTATATTATTAGCAATCTTTTCAGCACCTATCGGTTGAGTATGAGACAACTCAACAGTTTTATTTAAGGCATTTCTGAGATTAAGTAACATTTAACGACTTTCCTGATAGTGTTTTGTACAGAAATATACAAACAAAATAACAAAGCATATCCTGAAAAGTGAAATATTCGTGTGACGCACTGGAGCATAAGCAACAGAGAACATTCAACAAATAGGAAATTCAACTTGGCTGTCCAATATTTAAGCATTATTAAACCCAAGAATAAAGTATAAACAAACCTTTTGGATTACTCTACAACCATACATTTGAAGGCTTAGAGGCAAAACACAACCAATCAGCTGAATTGCAAGTTGCTTTCTCTGAATTTCTGTACCATGCTCAAAGAACTGCCAGCGCAATAAGCAATTATAGAAGTGTGAAAACCATTTCATTAACAGTTATTGAAAACAAAGAAAAACATACTTTTTGAATGACATAATTGCCAAAAACATCAGTCATTAAGGCATGAGCGCTAGAGATTATTTCAGGAAAAATCAAGTTTTTGTCTTCAATTGAAGCAGTTTCAAGTTTCTGTTGAATGAAACGACTTCCAAGCTGATCCTTACTAGAAACACACACGCACACAAAATGTTAGTATTCAAATCATCACTATGTTCCTCAAAGAACTTATGCAAAACTTGAAAAGAGCACCTGAACTCCACAGCATGTCCAACAATATCTGAAAGTTCAAATAATCTAGTTTTGTTGTTCTTGAATTCTAATAACAAAGATGAAGAATAACCTTCTCCTATTGCACTGTTCTCTGGGAACCATGAAACATGGGAAACTCCCATTTGACTTCGAGCTGTGGACGGCATCCGACATAACCGTCCATTTTGTCTAATTGGGCTTACAGAGTTCAAGAGAGTGTGAGTAGTAGTTGAAATTTGACTTGCTGGATATGGCATACCTATACCAAAACCATGATCACCATATAAACTACTATCTAAACTATTAAACTTGCCAAGGTGAGGTACACCGTATCTGCCATTTTGATTCACGAGCACATTTCCTAAATATGCACTTTGGTAATCTGGCAAATCCACATGTGATGAACCAAGAAATTTTCCTCCTAAAGAAGGGCTCAAATAGCCAGCAGCATGTACTGGATCTGCATTTTCCAGTGAATAGTGCCCACCAACTGACTCCATGGTTTGTCGGTGAAAACCAGATTTCAACTGGTTGTGGATTGTAGTAGGCTGTCCTTCTGCACCACGACAATAATGTCAATGCATTAATAGCAAATAATATGAAGGCATGTGAATTTTCAAGTCAACTGTGTATTTGTGAGCAAATTACCAAATGCCAAGTGTCATTTGCAAATATAGTAAAACTTTCTCAAATTATTAGTATTCATTTAGTTCATTTTAATTAAATAAGTCATTTAATTAATTAATTCCCTCTTGATTATGAGATTTAATCTTCTCACCAAATTATAAATGTCCACTATGCATACGATCATTGTAAATATCAATAATCAAGAGGGAATTATTTTAATATAAAATAGTTGAATATTTGAACCTATAGAATTTGGAAGAACTATAAATTAATTCCCTCAAATTATAATTAATTATAAATGTCCACTATGAGGGAATTTAATACCCTCTTTATTTAAAAGTTTAATATTTGACAGAAATTTAAAGTATTTATTTTATATTAAACCACTGAATTGCAAAATTTTGATCATTTGACTAATGATTTAATTATCTTTATCCTCACATATTCACCTAAGTTCTTTTTCTAAAAAGCCAATAAAAATTCACCATTTGTGTTTAGACACTATCATCTTCACCACACTTTACAGGCATATGAGTGAATAATCCAATCAACATATCAATTGAAACCAATTTCTAATTCGGTTTCAATTAGCTAAAATGGCTAGTATAGTATAATTTTTCATCTTCTCCTTACTATATATTTCCTTTTCTACCTTTGTTATAAATAACACGTTAATATTTAAAATTATGCCTTGCATTGCTGTATTAAATCTAAACATAATAGTTGAGTTAATTCTTTTAAAATTTAGCAACCTTATAAAATGCCTGAACATTAAATAATATAGTTATTTCATCAACTTGATAATTATAATTATGTGTGTATATTAATTAATTTCACTTTAGAAAATGATTATTTTTTAAAAAAATAAATTCTATAATAAAATATAATGATATTGGAAAATTTATTATTTCTATTATAAAACCATGCACAGGTCAAAGACTAGTGTTGGTAAAGAATAGATTAAATAAAAAAAAGAAAGAAAATATAAGAGGGACCCATGTCAAACTAATCATTCTGCACAGGTAGCCCATGATTTCCAACATGTTATTGACTTTAATCCAACAAATCAAGATCTTATCAAAAATTAAATGTTAATGATCAGATCCTATTGAACTAGGTTTTAGCCATGGGAAATCTACCATAAGTTGAATGACATCTATTTCATTGGATGCTAGCTTTGACAAAATCAAAACAGTATTAGTACGAGATCAATAAGACGTACCGTTTTGTCCAATGAATTGATCTAATGGATTTATTAAGGTGGCAGGATCTGATTTGTATTGCCGGCGACCAGGAACTGCTTGGTTGTGTGCAGACAAGTTCAAATTTAACATAGCTGCAGCAATATCATCAGAATTCCCAATAGTAGATGAAAAGTCATGCATGTGACTTGATCGAATACCATTGTGTATATCAGTATCCTCATTTCTCACTCCCACAGGTGGGAGGGAGGGGCTTGGCAACCTTTGAATCAACAAAGGATCCGTATTTGTATTTCTACCTACTGAATGATCCACTGTTGCTTCAACCGAGGAACCAACACTTCTGATTCTAACAAGGCCGGGCGAAGATGCCCTGTATTGCAGACCATTTAAAGTTTCAGATTCATCAAGATGTGCCAGCATGGAATCAGAGAGTCTTCCAGAATCAGTATCTTCATATGCATTGCGGCTAACTGGGCGTGAAATATGTCCGGCAACAGAAGCTGGATGAACCAGTTCTTCCTGGGAAAAAGAAATAGACTACATGATGCATATGAAATAAGGACAAAAGAATTAAATTCCTGGTATACATCCATAACATAGATGAAATGGAAATTCTACAAGGAAGAAAAATCAGAACGGAATGCACGTTGAATTGCAAAGATGAAATAACAAGCATCTGTATCTGATTATGGATCCTGAATCTCGGAAATAAAAAAAAAATGCAAGTGGCACTTTAGATACCTGCTAGTGAATAAGTGGTGCATAAAAAATCATACTGCTGATTAACTATGTTCCACTGCATCAATAGCCTAAGTAATGCATCCATGATGCATCATAAAACTTCACGACTTACCTGGCATTCAAATGCATGGCTAAACTCATAGGAGAAATGCACCTACAGAGGCCTAGATAAACAAATATCAGAGTAACAATTTCCCTTCCAAATCAAAAAACCAAATTCTTGGTCATTAAAGAAATTTCTCACCAGAAAGCTTAGGATAACATTCCACAACATGGGATCAAAAGGGCTAATTACAAAATTCATTGGATAATGCATGCGCTAGCAAAATTAGCCAAGAAACAAAGGCCTTTCCGCTCCTTTTTATATGAACAATGTTCCACGGAGGTTCATGCTTGAACCTGTTAACAATTTCACAATTATTTAACTTCTTTAATGACTTCCATGCATCTATTTCATCTGTTAACATTGTATCTTACTTTAAGATTGCGACTCAATAAAGGGTAACTCGATAAAACACATGGTTTGGTAAGTCATGCAATGCTGATGTGATTTAGAAATTAAGGATAATGTCAAAGGAATGTCAAGTTTGAAAATATGAGGAACACTTTTTCTTTTTTCTCCATCTTCTTTAGCAGCAGATATATCTTATAGCTGGATAGAATAGTGTTTAGGTTTTTGCAATTATTCTTTAATAGAATGATTGACAAAAACTCATTATTTTAAATCCTATTTTTGGACTCAAAGAAATGGGCATTATTGGTGGAAAGAAAGCAATAAATTGGGGTTTATCAGGACTAATGTTAGGTGCTTCTGAAATACAATGGAATGTTCATGAAATCAATTTAGTACAGATAGCAATGGAATGTTAGGTGCTTCTGATAATTATGGTGTTACAATGAATTTGATTGGGAAGTCCAATGGCAAAAAGGAGATTCATTAGCTCGTAATTTAACACAGATAGCTGAATTGAGAAAATCCATAAAATTTACTCAACGGGACCCTATGAAACAATTTAGAAATTTGGCACTTTGATAAACAAATTTTCCAAATGAAATTATTTTTAATATAGATTTAGTACTAAAAACCTTCATAGTGAAAATGAACATAGTGTGACTTGGACACTTGATATACACAAATCCTTTCTAGTATGGAAATGGTGACAGAGGTTACTTTCCCCTCTTAAGACAGCTGATAGCCAGGAGACTTCATGTAGATTTTGGTAGATTCAACTAAGTGTTTAAAGAATCTTGTTATCGGATTGTTTTTCTGAAGATTCAGAGGACAGAATAATGAATTACTCAGATAAACTATATCTTTCAATGAAAAATTGTTAGATCAATAGAGTTACAATGGCATTGATAAGACTAGACAGATACTGTTTTAAACTATTTAAAATTTCATCAAAATCTTTAAACATCTCCCAAAATTAAATATTTTGATGTTATGAACAGTTAAAATGTAACACAATTTTTGTTCATAGTAGCCTTACAATGCAAGAAATAAAATACTTGGCATGGATAATAGGTATTCACCTGTGAATATCCTTTTTCTCAAAATGTAAAGTACTCACAAGTTGGGTTCCATTTCCAATAACAGGGTAGTGAACTTATTGACATTGTTTGTCAGTTGGATATCTTGAAATGTGAAATTATGTTGAATCCTTATTTTTAATTTCTAATACTAGAAAATGACATTTCAATCAATCATTTTTTTGTTATAAAATAGAATTTAGTTATTTTTTATTTATATTTTTTAGGAAAATATAATTTGATTTTTTTTTTCTAGCAATGTTCTAAAAATCGAACTAGGTGTTAGGCGCTGCCTAGGCGACAAGCAGCCGAACCGAAAACATGTTAGTCGGCCAAGGCGGCCCTAGGCCAATGACTAATCGCTCGAATCGTCTAGGCACTGTGGAAATAGTGCAGGGTTTTCATAATTTTTTTAGTTTGGGCTTTTAAATTTAAAGTCTAATTAAAAAAAACTTAAATGTAATCTTGAATTTATGTCTTATAATGATATTGAGTTTGTATCTAATGAAGAACAACTTGTTGAAACTTATGGCGAAGAAGAAAGAGAATAAATTTGTGATATTTTATTAGTTGTGTAATTTTATACTCATTTTAAATTTGATGCTATTGTGTTGGAGTTATAGAATGTGATTTATTATGTAATTTATGTTGATACTGTGGAATTCACCTAGCGGTGCCTAATCCTCGCCTAGGCGGCCTAGGCACTAGGCGCTGGTCTGCCACTCGACGAGCGCTTAACGAATTTTAGAACCTTGGTGTCTAGGGGCATAGAAACAAAGAGTACTAGACTATAAGCTATTAGAGAAGCTTGATGGCTAGGTGAACTATTTGAAGATATATCTGAGGAAGCAGACTAATGCTAATTTTAATAACTTGTAAACTTGAGATAATCAAGCATCTTCTATAGAAAGAAAGCATTATACCAAACTTTATGCACTATAAAAAGGAACTTCATATTGCTCACCTATTCAGGGCATGTATCCTTTGTCTTTGAACAATATGGGAAACCTTAATTCAATAACTAGTTTGCATCCAATAACAACCAAACTTAAACAATTGAAGATACTAATCCATAGTGTAAAAAAAAAAGATGCCAAGCCAATCAGGCAGATCACTAGTTTGAAATTTCAATCAACTGTGTCTATAAAGTTATTTGTACTTATTACTGCACTTATCAAAGCTTAGCACTTATTGAGTAAAAAGGCAAGGTGGACGCACAAAAATATCCTTGAGGACTCATCTATCTATGTGTGACTACCTGATCCCAATACTTAAGATTTGAGATTCAATCGCTAGAACACATTAGATACTATCATATATTAATTCATGATTGAACTTGCATGCGTCACTTCTACAAGTTGAGCCTTCAATACTACAATTTTGGAGTTCTTCATTAACATATTATTTTCTACGACTTATTCTCATATTCCGCAAAAACTTTATCCATATTCAAAAAAATTGAAAAAAAAAAAGTATTTTGCTTTGAATTCTTTGTTCCACAAAAATATTTGAAACTTGAAAGATTTAAATTTGTCTTTACAACTGAGTGTATTATGACCATTATAACTCTCTTTTAATATGTTTGTTTTTTTTTTGACTGCACAAGTTAAATTTTGAATTCAAGTTTCAAACAGCACAGGTACTTTTCTAAAGATTCTCTATGAAATTTTATAATGTGCACATCCTTACGACCTTTGGCTTTTATTACAACCTATTTTATGCTCATTTTTCTTTTTGCAAAGTACAACTCACAATAGAACATTGCCTTGGGTTTCTTATATTTCCCCCTCAATCTTATGCTCATTTCTTTATGTAATCATTATCTGTATACGGTTTATGAGGTCTAACTGGAGACACAGCACAAAAAAAACTTGTAGATTGGTCATGTATCTTGAATAATTGCAACAAAGCATGAATGCCATGCTACAAAATTGCCTGAACTAGAGCATGCCGCAAATTATAATACTTGCACTATTAAATATATGGAAAGCTAAGTCATTCCATTACTGTGTGTTTGGTTATCATGTAAACAGCTTCTTCAAGGGTTTCTCAAATCCATGGCAATTATCATATTAGGAATATAACTGAGAATAGTCTAAGCAATACAAATTCCTAAGAATATCATCGAAGCATTACTATGGATGACTTTAGGCATCCAAAAACATACTGTTTATATTAGTCTAAGTGGTAGTTCTACAACAGGCTCTTGCTGCATTATATGCCCCGCAGACCAAATTTACACAAAGATGAAATTAACAGGATTCGGTGAAGTTTAGTTACCTGCAGTACATCCGCAAAACTTTTCCTTCTTGCACCGAGTCCAACATCTGGCAACCCTATAAGACCATCAGTATTCAGGTCGAGCCACTCTCCTGACTCCCTAGCGGAGTGATTCTTGTGCTGCAGTAATCCATTGGGCCTCAGTATCTCCACTTGCCCATCGTGCTTTGTGAAGCTTGGCTGCGATGAAAAGAGGGAGCTGCCACTTACTTCGGCCTCTGCAAGTTCTTTTCTACTTCGATTATCGCCAATTCCCCCAAATAAGGATGCCCCTGTATGAAGTCTTTGTCTTGCTCGCCAATCCTCCTTTGATATCGCCGGGGGTGGCATCCTCGGATTTGATTTGGCATAGGAATAGTAGTAAGACAAGTAAGCCGGATGCGACCTCATCTCCTCGTCCGAGGGCCTAGCCGGAGCATCACGACGGTGGAAGCCAGGAGGCTCGGTAAGGCCAGAAGGCCCATAAAGGCTCCTTAGAGCGTTTACTGATTCATTGATGGAGGGGGGTGCACTGCCGCTCCGGCAAATATTGAGCTCATCCGGATCAAGGTCGAACAAGTTTCTATTCTGCTGCTGCTCCCACCGTAAAGCTTCGATGTCCCTCTCGTAATCGTCGTCAAAGCTCCCACTCGAAGGGGCTACAGACGCCATCTTCACGGGACTCTGCGTCACCATCTCCAAAATCTCAGCTCCACGAATCCCACACC
>JBAMIB010000066.1:1391205-1413474 GCA_037177415.1 Kaempferia rotunda | reverse complement strand
GGTTACGGAGCTCAAAATTGAACTTGAAAAATGTTGTTTTCAAGAATTCTTTGAGATCAAACTAAAAATGTTGTAAACCATCCTAGAAATACAACCTATTGGCTTCTTTACATTCTTAGTGGACATTGTTTCTGCTGGAAGACATCTAAAATTCTGTTGATAAAGAAATATCTGTCATTTTTAAAATTGCAATTCTATGTTCCTTTAATTGAATATTTAAATCTCTCAGTCTAAATCTAATTGTCATTAATGAGCGTATCGATGAAGTATTCATGAACAGGAGCATGACCACACCTTTCTCTAAGCTTAGTTTTTGTTATAAGCTATTAACGAACTACTCGCACAGCATGAAGTTCGCATAAATTTCTGTGATGCTACGGACCAATTTGGGATTTTGCAGGACCGAAGACATCGTCGAAACTGTGCAGGAAGCACGGAGATCGATTCTCAGAGGGACAGCTCCGACACCGATAAAAGTGACAACCCAGATTCTAGATACAGCAGTCGAAAGAATCGACCGGCTTCAGGCAAATGAGACTTTCAAAATCCAAAACGATGTCATCTTCTGCTTCATTTGTTTCATTCTTTAAACCGGCTGCTTCCCTATGCTGCAACAACTGATATTTACTGCGTATACATCTCTTTCGACTACCACGGATGGAGTTCAAATCAAGCAGCTGGATTAAGGAAATGTTTTCTTACCATATTTTATATTTTTCATGCACAATTATTTCGGCAGATGCTTCGTAAGTACTTAAAAATAGTGTGTACATGCTTTTGGTTATTTGAGAGATGTGTTCCTTAACCACAATAGGGAAATGTTATTGCTTAAGAGAACTATTATCTCTTGACTACTATTGTATAAGCTTCGTTTCTGCTATCGGAATTTAATATCTAGATTTTAATTAGTGTTTTTTTTTTTCTTTTGGTGAAAATATTTTAGATATCTCATTTAATATAAAATTATGGAGGAGTATTGTGAAATTGTGTGGTTTAATGAAATGCTGTTAAAAAAAATAAAAAATAAAAAATAAAAAATAAAAAATAAAAAAAATCTGGACACCGAAAAAAAGGGCTTTTACGGCTATTCCTCCATAAATTAAATAGATATATCCATTTTCTTCTCGCCGAGTGCAAGAACGGCTACCGTTGATCCCGGTCACATTCACCTACCCGCTTTAAATCCCGGTTCCCATCGCCACCCGTTCTTCTCCCTTCCGAACCATGAAACCGCCCCGAGGACTCGCCGCCGATCTCGACCCCATCGCCTCCTGATCCCTTTCCGCCTCCTGATCCAACTATTCTTGAGGCTTGCCGCCTTCTTCTCCAGCGGCGACCGTCCGGGCTGGCCGTGGTCTTATGCGTGACGGAATCTGCCATCTATGAACGTGGACATGGGGATCGGTGATCTCGAAGGTGATGGGGGCGGCGGGGAGAAAGATGTGGTGTCTACGAAGGAGGATGTCCCTGTCGACGGCCTTTCGGAGGTGACCACTGAAGTGGAGGCCAAGCCCGACGACGGGAACATTCGGGAGGCTGAGTCGTCCCTCCAGGAAGGGCTCTCGCTCAATTATGAGGTTCGATATCTCTCGTTTTCTCGTCCGCATTCCCAATCCGTTAGTTGTTCCTGTTCTATGTGGTGCTTTTTCTTATATATAGACATCGTGTTGTTTCCCCGATTGATTTATCGGTAGATTTTCCCTATTTTATGTAATCTACCGATAATGTGACATTGTCTCTTGTTAGGTTTCGGAATTCGCGTTGTAAGTTTTGTCCATATCGTTATTTTGTTGACTCTAAGAAGTGATTGGTTTTCAATTCTTGCATAGAAATTATTGGCCACGCAGTTAATTTCATGTTTAGGAAAAAAAAGGATGACTTGACAACCTAAATGCTTGATGGTGGATTTTTGGCTTTTGGACTTTGATGTCTGGATAATAATTAAATTACACTTTGAGATTAATATCTGCAATTGGACTTGGTCCATTAATCCTGTTTCCTGTTTTTTTACATTGAATGATAAAGGAAGCAAGAGCACTTCTTGGAAGACTTGAATATCAAAGAGGTAATATTGAAGCTGCTGTTCGGGTTTTTGATGGAATAGACCTTCAAGCTGCTATTGAGCGATTACAAAGTTCTAATGGTGATAAGCTTCCGGCAAAGAGGAATCGATCACGTAGTGAATCTGTACACATGCCATCACAACATGCTGCTACCCTTGTTCTTGAAGCCATCTATCTGAAGTCCATGTCTTTGCGGAAACTAGGAAAAGCTGCTGGTATGAGTTTCTTTTCATCATTTATAATCTGTGGAGATTGCATAAGTGTCTCTGAATGTTTATTGGGATTCCTCGTTTAACTTTCTTTATGTTAAATCTGTTATCTAAGTGCTGATGCTTTCTAACCTTGAAGCTTTAGTAAATCAGTAAGTTGTGTTTCATCTTGCAGAAGCTGCTCGAGAATGCAGCAGCGTCCTTGATGCTGTAGAAAAGATGTTCCAACCTGGCATACCAGATTTTTCAGTTGAGCAGAAATTACAGGAAACAGTTAGTAGAGCAGTGGAGCTACTTCCGGAGCTCTATAAGCAAGCTGGGTGCTATCAGGATGCCTTTGCTTCATACCGTCGTGCACTCCTAAGTCAATGGAATCTCGATGATGACTGCTGTGCAAGGATTCAGAAAAGATTTGCTGTACTTTTATTGTATGGTGGAGTGGAGGCTAGCCCACCTAGTTTGGCTTCCCAAGTTGATGATGCATTTGTTCCAAAAAACAATATGGAAGAGGCTATTTTACTCCTAATGCTGGTGTTAAGAAAATGGTCTCTGGGCAAGGCCCAGTGGGATCCTTCAGTGATTGAGCATCTTTCTTTTGCACTCTCTATATGTGGTCAAACTTCTGTACTTGCTAGACACTTTGAAGAGGTCATGCCTGGGATATATCCACGGTGTGATAGGTGGTACAGCTTGGCTCTTTGCTATAGTAGTGGAGGTCAAAGTCTTTCTGCATTGAACTTATTAAGGAAGTCATTAAACAAAGATGAAAGTCCTAATGATATCATGGCATTGCTATTGGCTGCTAAGATCTGCAGTGAGCATAATTCTCTTTCTTCTGAAGGAGTAGAATATGCACGGAGAGCTATAGCAAATGCTCAAGTTGCAGATGAGCATCTAAGAAGTATAGGTCTTCGTTTTCTAGGGATTTGTCTTGGAAAGCAAGCTAAGATTGCTTCTTCAGATCATGAAAGGTCAAGCTTGCAAAGTGAAGCTTTGAAATCGTTAGATGAGGCAATTTCTATTGACCTCCATAACCCAGATATACTTTTCGACCTAGGACTTGAATATGCTGAGCAAAGAAATACAAATTCTGCACTCAGATGTGCAAAAGAATATATTGATGCAACTGGTGGGTCGGTATCCAAAGGATGGAAATTGCTTGCTCTGGTTTTATCTGCTCAGCAACGTTACTCGGAGGCTGAAATTGTAACAGATGCAGCTCTGGATGAAACTGGTAAATGGGAACAAGGACCATTATTGAGAATCAAGGCAAAGTTAAAAGTGGCTCAGTCTCTACCTGTGGATGCAGTTGAAGCATACCGCTTGCTTCTTGCGCTTGTTCAGGCACAAAGAAAGTCTTCTGGATCTTTCAAGAATAATACAGAGGTTTTCTTGACCTTTACGTGCATTCTATTATGAATTATTTATTTTCTACTGGTTGTCCTTGTTATACTTATTGCTTTAATATGGCGGTTTTGCATGTGATGACCAGAATAATAATTGTGATTGTAAATTTAAAGTGACTAAGAACCTAGAAAGTGGAAACCTTGGTCGGGATAAGAGAATGTATAAGTTTAGGAAAGAGGTGGAAGAATGTCCTTATCATAATTTAAAGTGCTGCTCAGTACCAGTTGACTTGGCTAAAACTATTGGCACGAGCATATTTTAGAAGAATGCCTATGCTGACACAGTTTTGGTGGTATTGATAGAGCCATGGACTATTTTGGATGGTTTTGTCTCTCAGTGACCCATTCCTTGATTTAATATAGCAGTGATGGGAAGTAGATCAAATACTATAAAGGAGAGGGGAGTGTCAGAGGTAAAGTACCAATTGGAGCACCAACAACAACAAATAGAAGGAATGCTGGTATCTAATTTCAATTCTATTTGTCCAAGCCCTTTTAGTGGTTAATGAAGATATATTTATATACATACAGAGAAATCAATTATAATCTTAGATACCCCGAGAGTGTTATTGGATGATTCCACTAGACATTTCAAGAATCAACACTCTTGGGATATTACAATAACCAGTTGTTTGATTTGATGCTCATTTTGATATTAGTAAGATACAACAATAACAACCAAGTCTTATCCCTTATTTGTAAGATATAATTATTAATTGGAATACTTGATATATTTTTTGTAACTTGTTGACCCAAATTTTAATTTGATTGATTATCTAATTTCAATTAGCTTATATTTATAAGTAAATAACTTAATTAGAAAGGGATTATAAGAGTGCAACTAATATGGGTTGATATCAGCACATTTTAAAGTGCACCAAATGCCAGCATAGCAAATTGTACCATTTTGGCTGAAGATCAAAACATTGGCATGCAAGGATACTTTACAATATAGTTTTTGGTGCATTTGACCTTTTTGAAGTACCAGGAAAATATTTAGAGAGTCAAGCAGATGAATTTCCTCGTAGGATAATGTTTTCCATTTTTGTGTTGCAAATTGTTCATTTTTACAGTGAAATTAAAACAGGAAATAAAGTTGATATCAGCTTGTCCTGTTGGTATATGATATATCTATTTGACAGGATTCTCATTTTAATTTCTATCAGTTTCCTTACTGTTATGTAGTGTGCAGATTAGGCATCCAGAGATGTAGCATGGGATCTTTCTTTATGCTCCCTTTTCTTCTTTGTTCACATTAAGATAAACTTTGGCCATAACACAAATCTAGAACGTGTTATTGCATTGTGCATAACACATTTGTTTCTAGTCACAATATATTGTTGAAAGTTGCTAGGATTCACATAACTAAATCATAGTCCAAGAATTTGGCTATTGTGATGCAAAATGTGAAAAAGGAAAATGTGCCACCCAACAAAGTGTCTATCCTCAAGTCAAAAGCTTCAAATGCTGCTATTGAATGTTGATCTAAAATTGACATTGATTCTGATGAAGTGAGGTTAATAAGTTGGCAATTCAATTACGCTTTTCTTATTTGACACACTCTCTGTATGTGTTCATGCTTTCACATTGCATCATTAATAAGTACTTAGTACTATCTAAACAGAAATCCACTAAAAAACGCATGTGTGCCAGTGCAAGTAATTGTACATCATTCATAGGGTGAGCATGAATCAAATAAGGAATTGTACAATAACTTTGTAGCATGCTGCTTAATGAAATCATTTTACCCTTCAGTGCTGCATTAAATCTCATTTGTTGGCTAGTAGTTTGGATGGATAGATATAGAACTGTTGTGCATAATTTACAGTAGAGCTATTGTTGTTGTTTTTTTGTATGCAAAATCTTTGTTTAGTTGTGGTATCTTTAAATTCTGATTTCTTTCAGCTTGAGGATGACAAAGTCAATGAGTTCGAAGTTTGGCAAGGCCTTGCCAATCTATATTCAAGCCTCTCCCACTGGAAAGATGCTGAGATATGCTTGGATAAAGCTAGAGAAATGACAACTTTTTCTGCTTCTATTCTACATGCTGAAGGTATTGAAGACCATATTTACATTCTTTGTGTTCTTATTGAGTTGCTTAGTACTTTATGTTACATTCACACCGCAATATTACTAGTATTATGAGTCTGCCATCTATTTCTTTGTATTCTTAATATCCAAAAGGTTCTCTGGAGATCTGCTACTTTTAAGAGACTGAATATCCTTTGCTAACAATGTTACTCGGCCATAAATGGTGATTTTGTTACTAACTTGTGCAGGAGAGATACTGAAATACTTATTATTGCCAACTTTGTCAGGACACTTGTAGGAATGGGGCAATAGAAAAAAAATCAACATGTGGAATATGCTAATAACTCTATAGTCCAAACATTATAGTTCATTGTAAAACCTAGTTAACTATATGCTCCTCTTAAAAAAAAAATATGCAGCTCATGGCCAGTAAAGGCCCCTTGACTTCCTATTACCTTGTACGGAGAAACCTTGACATGTTAGTTTCACTGGTCTAACTTCGGCACCAAAATTTGGAAGCATTGACTTAACTAGGTGGTTGTAGAGTTATAGAATTTTCTGAAAATTCGTGTTGCATTCAGTCCATGAACCACAGATTTGACCATGTTTGAATTACTAAAAATCTGTCACCTTGCTATTTACAATTCATCAGGTCGTATTTTGGAAGCCTGTGGAGAGACCTACCAAGCAGCATTGGGCACTTACTGCAAGGCCCTCTCAGTTGAACTTGACCATGTGCCATGTAAAGTATCTATTGGCGCTCTACTGTCCAGAAAAGGTTCGAAGTCTCTGCCTGTCGCTAGAAGCTTTCTTTCTGCAGCCCTAAGGCTGGAACCGACAAATCGGTCGGCTTGGTATCACTTGGGTTTGATTCACAAGGAGGAAGGCCGGTTGAGCGATGCTGCAGACTGCTTCCAGGCGGCATCATTATTAGAAGAATCAGATCCTATAGAGAGTTTCAGATCTATTGCATAAGCATCAAAGTAAATGTTCATTTCCAGTTTTTCTTTGCTTTTACCTTCCCATTTTGCCTACATAGCTTCATTCAATTGGATCTCTTTTGTACATTGTATTTATAGAGATTAGTGTTTGTGGGCTTCCTGTTGTTTTTAGTTTTGTTTCCTGTAGTGTAATATTGGTTCTTGCTGCTTTGGCAGCTTATAAACTGTTAAAATTGTGTTCCGTCTGGGTCCTATCCGAGTAGCAAGCCTAAAGAGGTCAAGAGGATAGTTCATCATTCTGCGTAGAAGCCTTGGTAAGTAAATTAGTAACAATAATATCCTCGTGCTCTCTCTTATTTCTCACCAAATCAAACTTTCATATCATAAATCTTAACAACAGTCTGTAAAATTCCTGCTGTATCCAACGACGCATTCCACTCGATTCAAAGAATCCTATATCAATAAACAACCAATAACCCCCAAAAAAATCTTTAAAAAAAAATCCCCAAAAGAATGGTAAAATCAACAATATATATCAAATGTGCCTCTCCTCTTCTCGCTATATATCAAGAATCCTCCTCCGGCGACAACTCGCCGAGCATCATCTGCATCACCTGCACTTGCAGCTGCAGGCACACTATGTAGTTCGCCGCCTCCCGGAACAGCCCCTCCACCTCCATAGCCTCCGCGTTCGGCACCAGCTCCTGCAGCGCCCTTATCTTCCTCCCCACCCCACCCCCTGCATCGCTGCACCAGCCGGAAACCCTGCTGGGCTTCTTCGAGATCACCGGACTCACCGTCGTCCGCCTCCGGTCGCTTCCCCCCATCTCATATGATCCCTCTCCACACTTCATGATGGAAATCTATATAAAGAGACGAAGCATGTTCCGTTAACGTAACGGCACATGCATGCACATGAGTTTCCATTCACAACCTGGATGATTCCTTCCCCCTTCCAAAGCTCTGCATGCATTAACTCCCACGTATAAGACGATCCCTCTTCATTATACAGCTCAGTGCGGTGAGGCATGGTGGCTAGCTTGCTAGCTAGCTAGGCTGGTTTAAGCTTTAATTCGATCCTCTCCCTGTAGGGGACCCTTTTATCGGCCCAAAGTTTCGGGATGCATAACATGCTTTGCCATCTTTCTGCGTCTTTCTAGTTCATTTCTTAAATAGGGAAATTCATCGTAAGCAATGTTCTTAAATCGTGAATGAACCGGCAGAAAAAAAAATCCTGTCTGTTTCCCTTTTTCTTCCCCACAAGAATATCTAATTAATGCGAGAAAACATGGTGGTGAAATCAATCTACTAATAGATTTGAAAGCTGTGAGATTGCTTTTAGATGAAGCATTTTCGTTGTCGCCATGTGCATTGCCATGGACAAGGAATCCGGGGAATGGATGGATGGATGGATGTGTGCTGTACTAAAAAATGATTATGTTCGTTTAAGGCTCCTTTACAGTTCATCCTTAAATACGTGAAAGGAGATAGTTTCTAGATGTGTGCTATCAATTAGCTAGTTTCCAATACAATAAACTATTAAGTTTTAATGTTAATCATAATTAATTTTATTTTTGTTAAAAAAATAAACTGAAGGATTTTCAACTCTTGTATTTTTTAAATCTTTTAAGATGTCAATATTTATATTTATATTTTCAAAATTTATACTATCTAGAATCTAGATCATGATTTGTAGGATCATGTAGTATTATTTTAAGGACATAATCAAATTGATTGAGATTGAATTGTAGACACGTATCATCCTACTTAAAAATCTTTAAAATTTAGTTTAGTATTTGATAGAATGATCAATCAATGAAAAATAAATATTTGATTAAATTTCTTTTATAATAAGTTAAATCAAATTAACAATAATAATAATAATATTAAAGACATTAATGGTAATAATAGATTGATAATATATAATAATATAATATAATATAATTTATTTATAATTTTTAAAATTTAAAATAAATTTATATATATATTTTTAATCTAGATCTGGATACAAGCCCTGATCTATATTAGATAATTCACTGTATCAATTCACTATTCTAATTTAGAGAAGTTCAAATATTATAAAGCAACAATACTAATAATTCTTAATTTTAATTTTTCATTATTTGAACTTAAATTTTTAATTAATATTAATAATGGTGATACACTTATACAAGGGAAGAATGTTACCATAATAATAAGATAACTTTATTATTTAAATGAATTATTAATTTTGATAAAAAAATATTAATCACCGTATAATTTTTATACGCCATTAATGCTGATCAAGGTTTCAGAAAAATCCTAACACTATTTAATTAATTACAAAAAATGAACAGTTAATGTTGCACCGTGTTACTAGAAAATGGCTGGGCTCAGAGTTGCAAGGCGCGGCCCAATTTAATGCATGTCTTCCTTGAAAAATCTATTTAAATCATTTTCTATTTCAGTGTGTTAACTGGGCCTGAGTGCCGGCCCATGATGTATCGTACGGGCTGTCCGGCCAGTTGGGAATAAAATATTTTTAAAAAAATTAATATAGGTTACGGCGTTGTCAGTGTGACGAATAAAAAATACAGGAAATGTGAAAGAAAGAGAGAGGGGTTTCGCTCAGAGCCAGCCAGCCACAGGCCACAGCACAGCAGGCGCGGTAGAAAAGCTAGGGTTCGTTGAAGAGAGAAGGGAGCAGAAAAGGGAGGAGAGAGGACTCAATAAGAGGATAGAGATAGAGGGAGAGACGGCAGAAGAGATGGAGGAGCTCTTGGTTGCCTTCCATGTCCGGATTGGATTTTAGGGTTTCGTCCACCTCGCCGCGTGGGTCGTCGTAATCCCCTGAACCTCTCTCTTTTACGTTTTATCAAATTTCGATGTGATCTTATTTAATTTCCGGCTTCGACCTTGAATTGATCCCGTTTACCTCTTTTCTCCACTCCAATGATTTCATTTATTGCGGTTTTGGCGGTTCGGAATTTGTTTGGCAATTCTAGGGGGCATGTTTAGTTCCGGCTGTATTTCACTCCTTTTGTGTTTTTAGATCTCCTCGTTCTGTATTAAAATTGAATTGTGAACTTTGTTTTTTCTTTTTCACTTGGAATTTATTTTATTCTTTCGTCGCTTCCTAATTTCTGTGGACGCCTTTGTTGTATTTTTTCTCTCATTGCAAGTTAAGTTCATGTTAATCTCTTGTTTTATATTCAGTAGTTAGCTATATTTTTGTATTTAAGTTTCATCGATTTAGGAAAATTGTTGTTGATTTTAGTTGGTAGAATTGGACATTTGGGCCAGTTCAACTTAGTTCTTATTTATATCGGTATAGTTACTAATGGTTGGATAACATCGTAAGATCACTGTGTGAGCTTATTTATTAGGAGGAATTCTTTGTTTTATAGAAATTTGTGGGGCGCCATTTAGTTTCTTTGGTTATAGTACAACCTGGCTGCACTTATTATTGTGCTGAAAGTCACTTTACTATGGTCTAGTAACCTTTCTTTTGGTGAAAAGGCCGACTATTATTCAATGTATAGGAATTAGGATGATATCCCCAGTACTTGTGATTCGCTTTTTTCCCATTTGCTTAAGATTCTTGTTATGATCTTATGAATCTGTGCAAATTATTTTAGCACTTCTGTCTTGCGCATCCTCACCTCTAAATGATCGACATTATAGGACACTCACCGTGTGTAAATTGCCAGATGCCTAGTTTTAATAACACTCAAATTACCTCCCTTATGCTGCTTTTCTGAGTCACCGGTGCATTTTTATCGCTCAGTTTCCCAAGATCCTCTAGTTTTTCCTGTTTTCTCCATGATCTTAGTTTTTAAGGAATTTTGTTATGGATTCTTCATAGTCTTAGGATTATGAAACACCAGAGAAATTGGTTGAGATCGAAGCAGACCTGGCTAATTTTGATCAAACTCATTTGATAAAGGGACTTTGACCGATATGTTCTTCCTTATATCCTGGGTTTAATGAAGACGACCAAGCATTTGACCAAGATTAGATTAGACTCTGCCAATTTTGAGCCACCTCAGCCAATCTAGGTCACAGTAGGCTGATTTTTCATACTATTCTCACATTGTGTCTGAGTTGATAAGGATTTGTCTTTGCAATCATGTTCCCATTGGTTGAAAGAACTAAATATGACCTATTTGTATGCAAGGTAGCTATTTGTAATTTTAGGAGTCAAGTAATATGACGCCTAGACTTCCATCATATGGTGTCTATGTCGTCGAAGCTATCAGACATCAACTCTTTACCAAGATATAGTGGCTTAAGTTGGTGGTCCACATGCAAGAAGAATAACATGCCAAAACATTTGTCACAATTTTGTAGATGTGTATAAATATTTTTTCATTTTTTGGAACCAACTGTGTCCATATTATCCCTAAATATTTATTGTTTAATTAATCTAATTACTACGGATCATTTATTTATTAAATTGAACATGGCTTAATTTTTTCATATTTGGTTTTGAATTAAATCTCATTGAGTTTAATATTGGTTGTTCAAATTAATTCTAATTGAGTTTAATAATGTCCGCTCAAGATAAACCTAATTGAGATTAGTAGGATCAAATTGATTAGGCTCTGATCTGGGTATGAGTTGGATTCTGGCTAGGCTTGAACCAACTTGAACCGAACCAATTTAGGTTATGTTTCAGCCAAATTGAAGCATGTTAATTTGATTGACCTTGTATTTATTGATTTAGATTTTGTGTTTAAGGGATTCTGGGAAGTGGATTTTGATTCCACCCTCTCTTTCTCATTCCTTCTTCTTTTATGAGATTGAGGGGTTGATTGATCTGCTGTGACCACCAATGTTGAGGGCTATCAATAACTTCTTTAAACATTCAGGAAATTTTCTATAGGACTTCAGCTTAGCTAGGGTTGTCCAACAAAGGCCATTTCTCTCCACCTTCCCTCCATCAGGTGGTGATGATGATCAACGCTGAAGCATTAGTTGTAATAGATCATTTTGATGTTCAAGTGATGGTAACAACTTTGTTGGGCATACATAAATGGTTCGTTGGGAATTGATCTCTGAGGGTTTTGATGGCAATGCTAGTGGAATGTGAGAGATTCAATATCATTGCATAGACATTCAGCACAAATTCTCATTACTCTTATTTATTTGATAGGATATAATAATTGCTATTTTAAAATTATTTGTTTGTGTTTAAGGTTTTTGATCCATAGAGTTTAGTATGTTTCAGTATTTTGTGGTTGTTTTTCATGCTTTGCGAATGAATGTTCAGTTACTATTTGATTTATGGATGTACTCTGAGTTTACAATACTAAGAGTTGACCCATACACTCTGTAATATTGGGGAGCTTGGCAAAGTAGGCTGGTACAGGTCTAATGAGTATATGCTAAGATTGCTTTCAGAGTCCTGAAGGTTGCATTCAAAGTCCTTGAGAATGATTAAGTATATGCCAAGTCGTTTTAACATTTGCTATTGAGGTCGTTGATAACATAGTTGTCAAAGCAGTCACCAGCAAATGAATAGTAGTTGCTAATTTTTTTACCTGTGCTATTTACTAAGTATTTTTCCTATTAAACAACACTTTATTAGGTATTCGTAAATTTAACAGAACTGCACTTTATTGCAGAAAGAATTCAAATTCCATTCTCATGTTGCTGCCAATGGTTAGATGAATCTGGAAACAACATGGTGCAAGGAAGTGGTGATTGAATCTTGCTCATGCTCATTTATCTTGTGATTCAGAATGATGCTTGAGGACTTCTTTACTCTAACAGAGATGAGAGATGGACTCTCAATCCTTGCTAGGGTTGAAGAGTTGATTTCCATGATTCAGAAACTGAATGATTCTTCTACAAGTAACTTGGGTGATGCAACGAGGCAATGGTTTACAGTTGCTAGTGTTTTAGCAGCTACTGACCACAAGGAATGTCTTAATAAATTTCTTGAGTTGAATGGCCTTTCTTGTCTGAAAAAATGGCTTCAAGAAGCACTAGATAGTTATACTGATGACAATGGAATTGCTACGGAGGAACTGGTCATTACATTATTGGCATCATTTGAGAAGCTTCCTATGGATCTTGAAAGAATAAATACGTCTGGAGTCAGAGCTACTATTGAACTTCTCATGGATCACAGAAATATTAAAATTAAGGATAAGGCTAAATTATTGCACGATAGATTGGAAAATGCAAAGAAAGATGATGTAAATGTTCATGATCAGGGTAAAAGTGGGGCCAGTCTTTTTGATCATTCTGGACCAGCTGAGGATTTGCAGAGAGGTGAAAGTGGGCCAAATCCATCTGCCAATATCCCTCCTTGCTCCATGCAATCTGGTGAAGAAAAATGTGAAGTAGAATCTGCAGAGACTCAATTACAGATCTCTAATGTCATAGGATCACTTGATTCAACAAATAAGGAGCAAGTTCTGACATGTGATCCAATTCTTTCCACATCTCTGAACCCAGTCAATTCAAATGCAGTTTTAACAGATGTAAATTCATCCGGGTTATCCCTTGTCTTGAATCCGTGCCAGGAGGATTTATCAAAATTTTCCACCGGTACTTCTTTGCTGTTTTGTCCAAAAGAACATGCAGATGATCAGTGCGATGCAATTGGATCTAAGGATGCTTCTGACTGTGTAAAAGATATTGATATGGATATTACAGGAGTCAAACCAAATGATGCCACTCAAAAAGAAAATGATAATCATTCTTCAGCTTTTGTTTGTCCTCCGTCCAAAGCACCATCTCTGCCTTCTGCAGAACCAATGGAACATCAGTCAGTGGATGGGGTTGTTGACTATGGGCCAGATAAGTGCTTGATAACAGTTGAGGAGTCTATGCCAGCTGCAGATTTCACTTCTAGTTTTCAAAATCATTCTTGCAATGCTAGCGTCTCTAATAATACCAGCGATCCTCAGTTATCTACTCGAGAGGAACCCATGAGTAGTGTCGATGTAGATCTTGAATGCGAACTCAATTTTAAGAGTCACAAAAATCATTTTTCAGCTGCCTCTGATTTTTTAAAGGCTGTGGGAACAAAGGCCAATGAAGGGGCCGCTGAAAGGTCTGGACCAGGTCTTGAATGTTTAGATGATGCACTGGAAGTTGCAAGGCAGGTGGCTATAGCAGTGGAAAGAGAGGTGGTTGATTACAGAGAGGTCTCTTGTAGTTCTCCTGATGTCAACTCCAGAGAAACATCTGGTTCTCATGGCCCTGTTTCTGGAGAACAACTGGATGAACAAATGACTGAGCAAGTTGATAGGAACAGTTCTACAAATGAGAATTCTAGCTCATTATCTCCTGAGAAAGGATCAGAAATCACACAGAATATTAGTTCTGATCAAGATGTAGTCTCACCCCAGCCAAAAGTTCCCACTCAAGAATCATTTGGCAATGTCATCAGGGATCGTTGCACCTTTGATCTGAATGCAAATATTTGCAGCGATGAACCTGAGTGCTCAATGAAGCACAGTCCTAAAACGCCAAACAATGTGCCTACTCCTATAGCTGTTGTTCCTTCTTCGAAGGGAACTCCAGAAGTCCCTGCTCTCCACTTTGGAGGTGGGATGGGGTGGAAAGGTTCTGCTGCTACCAGTGCTTTCCGACCAGCATCTCCTAGAAGAATTCCAGATGGTGAACGGACCTCTGATCCTGTTCAGAAATCAATTTTTTCTGCAATTGATCTGAATGTATCTGAAAGGAATGACGAGGCTACTGATGGCCCCACATTGGCAAAGCAGTTACCTGCTTCCTCTAGTCTTCCATCTGGAGATTCATGTGTCGAAGTTGGTTCAAAAACAGAGGTGCGGAATTTGGATCTTAATTGCCACGGAGATGAGGATGCCTCTGCACTCCCATTCTCATCTTGGAAGTTGAATTTTCAAAATGGGGAACGAAGCCTATCATCAGCTTCTTCTTCATCTTATAGACATTCTTCATTTCAAGATTTTGACCTGAATGACAACCCATCTTTGGCTGATACTGGTTCACACAGCGCCAGCCAACCAACTACAAAAGCTAATGAGTCGCTTGGATGGAAAACAGCAGATAAACCAGTCATCAGAATCATGGGAGCAGAAATAACTCTCACAAGGAAGGACAACACTAACAAAGCGCAACAATTTTTCATACCCAATGGGATGCAAATGGAGCCTGCTGCTATGTTTACCAGGTCATTGCTACCTTATCCCAGCGCATTGACCCCTGCTTATGGGTTTGGTGGCCTTCCTACTGGGCCTGTCATGCCCGTTCCTCCAGCAGATTATTCACTTGGAAACTTTTCATACATGTCCGAGACCAGAGGGATGATGATGCACATACCGCAAGTTACCGGCTCAGTACTAAGCATGTCATCTGCTAGACCCTTTCACTATGGTGCAGCTAATATGCTGCCCTATATGGCCGGATATGGTGGTGCACGCCCTGGTTTTGATTTGAATAACAGGATGGCACCACCAGAGAGTGGCAGAGAGGCCGGGAGCATCGATCATCATCCCTTCTTTGTGCAAGGTCAAAGAGGTTGGATGGAAGACCCAACTGAGCCTTCTAGCTCCACAATTTCATTGAAGCGAAAAGAGCCAGATTCTGGGTGGGAACCGCCTCCTTTGAATGGTCACAATTGGATGTCATCGCGACCGTAATTGTTTCAGAAAACCAGCTTAAATAGTTAGTCGCTTACCTTTTCGGCCGTCAATGGATAAATGATAGATGATGCGGCATTGACAGGATGATGGATAAATGAATAAGGTTTATAGATATAGTGGTAATGTGAAATTGATTTTATCTGTAGGTTTTGGTTTGTTTATAATGAATATGCTGCCTACCTTGTCATTGATTAGTGGTGGCAGTCCTCGATGCATGTACAATCAAATACTCTAACATAGCCAAGAGTCGTGAGCCCTTACATTTATCATTCCCTGGCTGTTTGTTTTTGCAGCTTTTTATTCCTTGGCTGTCTGTTTTAGCATCTCAAGCCTTTTTCTTGATGCATAATTTATATTAATCCAGATATTCAAATCTGATGAATTTTGCAAGGGACTATAAATCGGAAAGAATAGATGGGTTTTGATGAGTCACAATTTTTTTATACTCTCCCAATGTAATATATTCTAAGTCTGAC
This sequence comes from Kaempferia rotunda, assembly GCA_037177415.1. Lineage (NCBI taxonomy): Eukaryota > Viridiplantae > Streptophyta > Magnoliopsida > Zingiberales > Zingiberaceae > Kaempferia > Kaempferia rotunda. The sequence continues at coordinate 1,397,724 of JBAMIB010000066.1, read as the reverse complement.
TTTGATTTTTTTTTAGCCATAGCATTATTGCCCTGAATTTAAGGGAGAAGGATCACGCACTTCAAAAGTTCAAGAGCAGAATTGCAAATCTATGGGAGTTTCAAGTTTAAGTTCACTGTTAATTTTATAGGATTAATATAATTATTCTCGTATTTGTAAAAAAATAATAATAAAATATTTATGTAAAAAAATCACAATTTACTATTATTATCGACTCTGAATAAGTCATTTTTGTTGAGAAAACATATTGACACGCTATTAAGAAATTATTTTTAGTTAAAAAATATATAATATTTCAACTACGTTTTAGTTAAAAAAAAATTAATTTTATGTAAAAATCGATCAATGAAGTAGTTTATTTTACTTTTAGAATACTATAATCTCATAGATTTTACTTTTAAACATTCAATGATAAACGATAATTAATTATATAAGATAATTAAATTTTGACCCTGGAAAAAAATGATTTAGGAAAGAATATTAAATTGCGGTTTGGGATTTGAAATAAATATGCCTTATTTCTATATTCTCATGAAAAAATTATACTTTGCTATATTTTATTAACTTTTCCGTTCAACCCTCAAAATTTAATAAACTAATTGATGGTTTCAGTACTACGGTTAAAAATCCAACTGAGACAAGAATAATAGGCTTTACATTTCAGTGAATTTTTGTGAAAGTAGATTACTAGACGAATTGACACGGGTACTTCGAATGTATCCTAAGGATGAACAAGAGAGAAGGCCAGAATTAATCCATTCATAGATATAAAAAAAAATTGAGGGTTAATGGTAGATTTTCCAAATGTTCACTTAGCAAAATGCAATTTAAACCTTTTTCGTTAAGATCCCTAGAATTTGTATGCCTTATAATTTTTTTAATTGACATAAAATATTTAATTTACACTAACTAATCATAAAAATAACTGACTCAACTTTATAAAATATTTTCACCGTCTAATAAAATAAATCAAAAAGTACTCAGACCAGACAAACTATCAATCAACGTTTGGAGATTAAACTCAAAAATTCATCCTCATTAATTTACGAAAATTAAAAGTCAATACTTAGATACCCAAAAATTAAAAAGACACCATTCGGAGATGCCTTATAACTTTTAAAACACATATAACTTTTATCATTTCGTTCCTAGTGTCATCAATAATACTAAACTTTTTTTTATGAATTCTCTTTGATCATACCATATGCTATTAAAAAAACAATATTAATAATAATTAAGAGGATAAATGACATGATTTTGAAAACTACACTCGAAAGGATGGAGTAACATAAAGGCAAGCAGTATAAAATCGATCGAGAATACTGGGAAATAACCTTTGATATATATGTACTCACAGCCTATTCCATTTTACAGCTGACAAATCAGACCTGGATAAGGTATATGCATTGTTTTTCTACTACCAGCACCTTGTGATTCTTTCTCCATCACATAGATAATGAAAACTGAAACATCGCAAGATCAGCAATAGACACACATACTATGTACAAGAGATCCAACTCCATGAAAGTTTTGGCTTGATTTGGTAGAAGTGACTTCAGAATGCCACTCTTGTTGGTGAGAGCAGGTTGACAAGGAATAGCTTTGTCAGTCCTGTAGCAAACATATATTGTGATCTAATATAAGATAAAACAAATATATTTTTCTTTTTAAAAAAAATGAGAGAATTCAATACAACAAATTTAGGAAGGCATTTTTTACAACAATTACCTAAAAAATTTAACAGGGGGGCAAACTGAAATTAACAGGCAGCATGAAAATCCAAAAAGTAGTTACAAGAAGATAATTATGGAACATGAAATTTGTAACAACTATAAGATCATATGGCAGGCTCCTGTGCTTTTCTCCTCCCTCCTTCTCCCTTGACCATAGGGTTGTCTAAGGAACCCTCAATTTTATTATTTGTTCCTTGTTGCTTCATTTGCACCTCTGTCTAGTAAATTACTCTACTCTCTAATAAAAGATTTTTTACTTCCTCTCACAAGAGTAGATTGTAGAACTCTAGATCTCATGTATTGTCTTCTTTAATTTATATAACCAAGTTAAGGAAAAAATAAACATCAAAAGGTAGTACCATTATAATTTCCTTTGTCTATGTTATCTCCATCTAAGTGCCTTATCATCTCTGTTTTTATATTGAAGAGTATCTTGAGACTATTCAATATTGTGAAGCAGATTGACTAGAAATGTTAGAATTAAATAGTTATACAAGTATAAATTTAATCCTAATCATTGATGTTACAGTTGTACGAGGATAATGATTCTTTTCACCACATTACAATTTTTTCTCTCTAGGATTCAAAAAATCAACAATCTGAAAAAGCATTCAAGAAGGGTTATGTAACCATAATAATCAAACCACTCAATGCATGAACTCGATTTAGTCAGAGAAAGTGTCATAAGACAAAATTTGGGCAATTATCAATTTGGATATAAGGAATATCTATAAGTCGACATCTAAAAATTCATGGTTTCATGAAATATACCATCGTTCAAAAATTTGGGACCAGTAGCTACAGTCTCAGTAGTATCTTTCACTGGATAAGAATCTCCCACTAACCTGCAAGTCAAAGGCTAATCTCTGCCAATCCCAGAAATTTCAAATTTGTAACTGAAGTATTTAAGAAATTATAAAAATGTTACCTTTCAGTTCCAGAATTAGAGTGAGAAGGTAACCTTAAGTCATGTTGATCAACTTGGGAGATTTCTACTGCTACAGGATCTTTGCAATTATTATCTTTGGGTTGAGCCTAGCAGATATTCGTGAACAAGAGTGCATTAGTCCACATCAAGAAATGATCACAAGAGTCATCCTTATCACTTAACTTACCATAGTTTGGTGTACTATCCATCCTGGAATACTGTTGGCAAGAAGACTGATATATTCTTCCATTGCAGTCTCTGGACTCATGTTCCCCAACCTCTGCCAAGCATGCCTAGGAATGTAGAAGCGAGAAGATCCTCCATTAGAAGCATATCACTTTTTTGCACTCTGATAGTAACTAGAAACAAAAATATATAACCAAAGATATGGTCTTGAATCATTCTATAGTGGAGGAAGAGGAAAGCATGATGAAGCACGTTTCTGAAGCAAAGGAAAACAAGTTCGGAGGTCAGGAAATTCATCTCTCTGAATAGCAACACTAAATTTGAAAATGGTAATTCATAAAACACAAATGTGGAATTGGCTTACAATGATTGTAGGAATCAAATCCTGCAACCTAAGTCACAGATCTATGCAGAATGGTTTCCTCTTGGAAGCCCCACAACCCATTCTCATTCCTTCCATTAACATCCACATCCAAGCTCTTTGATGACAAACTAAGATATAATCAAGAAGTCAATCAAGAATATCTATGGAAAATAATAGCTAAAATTGGGGTGTCCTGTTTTCTCAACAGGTTCTTCAGATATAAACCCATGTTATATACCACCTTAAATTTCGCAATGTGTCTGGAAGAGGCACATGGTGATCAAAATCATCAACATTGCTCAGAAATCATGAGCCTATGAATTGATAACTGGGATATGTTTCCTTTTCTCAATAGCTTCTACATACTTCTGACAGACCTACATTATACCATCATTAAATTGCCACCCAAGTACATAAAAGAGGTGCATGATGGTAAAAAATCAACATGGTGTTAGTGCTGGGTGGACTAGAATCAAACCTATGTATTTATGTTGTCAAAGGTTCAAATTAAGTCATGTTGTCATCTAATGGATTAATCAAATGTGCAGGTTGCTCAACTTGGAAAGACCTAGTAGGTCAGCTTGACTATATACTGAGCAATGGAAGACTCAACAGATCGTGAAAATCAGGCAGGAAGTCCATGTAGGTCAGACGACCCGACATCCAGCACGATGGATTCGATAGGTCAACAAGAACAAGAAAAAACTCAACCGGGTCAGTCCCTTCTAGAACTCCAAAGAATTATAGGACAAACTAGTCGAGCTTCACGAATGAACGACCGACACCAAGATAACAGAGTGTGATTCACTTTTAAATCAACTATTTAATTGTAAAATGAAAGAAGGAGAAACCACTAGTCAACTACATGGGCTCCACCTGATCGAACATAAACTCAAAAATTGCGACATCATAGTGTATGTGCCCTAAAAACTTTCCCTCGAATCTCCTTGTGTATGCGTACAAAATTTCGACGGATCTTTCTTTAATTAAATTAAACAAAATGTTTTGTGAATTAGAATTACATGAACAAGCTAACTCGAGTCAATCCTTAATTGTAGGACAAAATAGACGCAAAGAAGTATAAGAGTCTGAAAGCAAGTCACTCAAACAATGAAGACGAAATAGTGAACATGGTCTGGAAGATATTTACCAAGAAGAAGTTCTCCAAACAAGACCTCAAAAGGTGGTACAAAACAATCCGAGCAAACCTAAATAGGAAGTAACATGCTACGGGTGCAATGCAAAAGGTCACTACAAGTACAAATGCCCTAACCCATAGGAGGAGAAATCCAAGAAATCAAGAAGGAAGAAAGCACTCAAGGCCACTTGGGACGAGTCATCTCCAGAAGAATCGGATACGGAAGAACTGAAGCAATCAAGCTTCATGACACTTCTGGCAAGAAATGACACATCTGATTTCAAGTCCGAGTCAAGGCAAGGAACTGAGTCCGAGTCGAGCCACGATTCCATATCCGGTTCACAAGGACAAGATGAGGTAACTTCTCCCTTAGAAAATAAAATGATTAGAATAATTGCGTGCCTAACTAGGAAATTAGCTAAATCCGAGGATTAGATTAATTTGCCCATTAAGGAAGTCAAACAACTTAAAGGACAGGTCAACTTGAATCCCTCAAATAACCATCTTCAAGATGGAAATTCAACTCAAGTTGCAAGACTTGAGAAAAAAAAATCATCTTGAAAGATAGGTATCAAAGAAACATTGGAAAGGTTCAACTTAGGCTCTAAGTATTAGAATACGAAGCTTAGGCCACTAAGAACTGTGTACAACATATCTGGACTCGAATACAATACAAAGCTAACACGACAAACAAATCTTACTTGTCTTTGCTTAGTCAAAATGTTAGAAACCAAGTCGAAGCATGGATCCCCAAGGCATGTTTAATTAACAAAATTGGACCAAATCAATATTAGATCCCTAATAATCAAATTTATTACTTAGATAGGCCTTATCTAAGTTGTGATTCAGGGGAAACCAATAGAAAAATCACTCTTTCTTATTAAAATTAATGGTATGATTATTTGATTTGCTATTTTAAATATGCATGCTTAGTTTTATTTTGATAATTTAGAACGGTTAGATATGAATAAAGTTTAACCAACCTTGGCAACCTAGCATTGGAATGGATTGGGAGGATAGTAAGCTAAGGAAAACTTTGTTGAATGCATGTCTAGGTTGAATTATGTGTTCTGGTGCATTGGACTTAGTGGATCTAGCTGACTAGTCAAACATGAGCTAGTTAGATCAAAACCTGTATCAAGTTCTTTGAGTTGGTTGTTTTGGGGAAGCTTTGTCTTAGACATGTAGTTACTTTAATGATATCTATTGTGACTCGCCATTGGAAGCTTACTCTATAAACTCCTTTTTGATAAACCCAAAACTAAATTTAAATCTAACACAAGGTCAATCAACCTTCTTTAATTCAAATCAATCAATCAACCTTAATTTTAATTAATCAATAAATCAAATCAAATTAATCAATTTCTTTTGAAATTAACAATTAATCTAAATATCAATTCAAATAATAATTAACTAATTTTAATCCAAAAATAATTAATTGTAACTTAAACTAATTCAATTAATCCAAAATTACCTTTACCAATTAACTTTAATTTAATTAAATATGTATTTAATTCGAAATAAATTAACCTTAACTTAATTCAAATAATAAATAATAAATCCAAAAATTGTTTTAAACTCATAAAAATTAATTTTCAATAATTGACATGATCAATTCAATTAATCCAAAACTAGTTAAATTCAAATAATTTTAATTTAATAAGTTTTAATCCAAAATTAATTAATCAATTTTAATTCGAAATTAATTTTAATTAACCTTAACTTAAATCAAACTTAATTAAATTCGATATCCATTTCATTCATCTTTACTTAATTAATTTTAACTTAATCCTAAACAAAAGTAATTATTAAATTCGAAATTAACTATCAACTTAATCAAAATTAACTTAAATAAACCTAAATTGATCAATCTTAATTCTTAATTAAAATTAACTTAATTAATGTTTAACTTAATTTAATATATCCGAACATAATTCTAAGTTATTAAAATCTCAAGACAATTAGATTAAATTGAATAATCTAAATCATCTTCAAATCATCTCACACAACCATAAGGTTACTTGTTTGATAACTTATAATGGTGAGATGTCAATTAAAATTAAACAATTCTTTATGTTCATAGAATAGTCTTATGCTTATCTATTTTTTTTTTGTTTTGGAACTAGCCTAGACTCTATCCTAGATTGCATGAACCTACATATCTATGCAG
>JBAMIB010000066.1:1345519-1365658 GCA_037177415.1 Kaempferia rotunda | reverse complement strand
ATACGAAAATATTACCCTGCACGGTCGCGCACTGGCGTTCGTGCAGGCTAAGATTCCTTTATATATATATATATATATATTTTGTTGAATATGGTTGAATAAAGATTTTCTTGTAGTGTAGAGCTATCAAACAAGCCGACCCATAGAGGGCGGGGTTGGCTCATGGCTGGTTGTCCATTTCGCGGGACATAGCATGTCGACCCACCATCTTGACAGATTGAGAAATTTGCAATCAAACCCAACTTAAGGTGGGTTGCGGGCTCGATGGGTCAACCCATGAGCTTATCGAAAAAATAAAAAAAAAATACAAAAAATAAGTTTGGATTACATATTAAACGGGTCAAATCCATAAGTCTATTAAATCTTCCATTTTAGTTTTATGTTTGAGAGTTATTTTTTTTAAACTCATGGGACAACTAAAGCCAGTCATTAGCTGCGTGGGTCATGAGCCTAGGTGGATCGATCTGCCTTGACCCACCTTTAAATGGATTTATAATATTTTAATTTAATTAGCTTAAACTCTTTAATAGGATGGATCAATCTAACGAATCCAATTTAAATTAATGATTTTAATAAGATGAAGATGGAAGTGTATATATTCCAATGAACTTAATTCAAAATATTGTAATCAATATTGTGAAGCCGGCTGAGGTGGCATTGAAATGACAATAAGGATCTTTCTCCTACAGTGGCAAACTTTATCGATAGATCCAATCAAAAAACAAAACAAAAAAAAAACACCAGCAACATTATTAGATTAGATCGCCAAATGTCTAGATCCTTTCCACACCCACTCGTTCATTATCGATCTTCTGAGTCACTCACATGTTCTTTTCTCTTTCACCATACACATGGCCTCTACAAATTCGACCCTGCTCCGTCAAACTTCATCACTGAGCTTAATTGCTCAACGATCAACTTTTCCTCAGCTGACCAGACTCGCCGGTAGAGATGGAAAAGCATTAGAATTTGGATAGAATTTAATATATATACAGACGTGATCTGGATGTTAAGAGGTGAAGGATATATGATATTATCTGTCTCCAGAATGTGCCCAGTAAAGCAGTGGCCGAGATCACCTAGGGTACACAGACCCGAAACCGGCCACCTCGGGCACACAGATCCGAGACCACTTCGGGCACACACTCGAGACCATCTCGGGCACATAGATCCGAGATTACCTCGGATAGGCAGTAGCCGAGATCACCTCGGACAGGCAGTAGTCGAGGCAATCTCGAGTAACGTTAATCCGATGTCACTTCAGGAAAAGTTCATGGAAGATTGTCTTATGCAATGAGTCCTTCCCTTTGACCGTCTCCCTTCTCCGGAAATTTTGACGAACATTAATGTCAAAAAGGGGAGGAGACCTAGCATTAATAAAGACATTTATTGCCAATCATTTCAGCACGATTGTGGTAACTGAAATGCAGTTAAAACTGTAACGTCTAACGCCCGTTCTAATGCACGTTCATAAATGCGGGAACAGTTACGATCATCGAGAAGGACTTCACACAAATCCATATAAGAGACAGGAAGCGATAGGTGAACTCTCTTCTGGATCATTACATTCACATAAAACACTTTTCACTCTTTCTGACTTGAGTGCCGGAGGAGACTCCGCCGGAATTCTTCCCGGTGTTTCCCCTTTAACGTTCGTGTTGATTTCGCAGGGTGTAAATCACATTTTTCTTTGTCATCCTCCTCGGCTGATCATCGTCTCTAGGTTCTTCTCCGGAGCAAGACGCATCTCTATTTATTATATTCATATTTATACTTATCTCTATACTCATCGGATAATCATTCTATTATTACTATTATTCTTTCTTTTTAAAATAAATAAATTATTTCGATGTTATTTTTTTATTCTTCATCTCTTTTTCATTTCATGCTCCTATCGGATGAGAATTTCTCATATAAAAAAATTAATATACATATTAATCATCAGATAAAGAGGTAAATTAATTTTTTTTAAAGATAGAAAGTATACCAAATGTACATATTAATGATCAGATAAAGAGGTAAATTTTTTTTTTAAGATAGAAAGTATACCAAAGTTGTTTCTTTCCCCGTAAAAATGAAGTTTATATATATAAAAATTTGTTATCCTGCGGGACGGAGAAAACGCGACTTGTGCGCGCCGCTATTGTCGCGATCCGACTGTCGCCTGAACGCCGCCGCTGCTTCTCGCCGGCTGGTCGCAATCCGGCCGCAACCTCGCCGAGAACCTGTCGGAGTCCGCAAGCGACTAGATTCCGGTCATCATCACGCCGGATCGCGGTCGAAATCCGGCCGCGATCTCTGCCGCCTGAACGCCGCCGCTGCTTCTCGCCGTCCCGTCGCAATCCGGCCGCAACCCCGCTGAGAACCCGTCGGAGTCCAGAAGCGACCAACTTCCGGTTATGATCACGCCGGATCGCGGTCGAAATCCGGCCGCGATCGCCTGAACGCCGCCGTCCTCCTCGCGAGGATACCCAACGGGTTCACCTTCCCCTCCCTGGTTATAGTTTGGGTGGTCCCAGGCGGCCGGAGGCCGCCGGCGGTGGGGTGGGCGGGCGCCGATGGTCCGACCGGCCAGAGCGTGCGAAGGAGGAAGAAAGGAAAAAAAATCGCGAGGAATGAAATGTCGCGCACGGTCGCGTTTCCTCCGTCCCGCAGGATATCACCATTGATATATATATATATATATATATATCACACGGAATTGACCCGTCAAATTTTTTTTCGGCTTTTTTGCCATCCTGTCACTTTTGTTTTCTTTTATTTTTCTAAAATCATTTTTTCCTCTCCGTCTTCTCCGCCTTCGTCGCGATTTATCGCGCCGCCAAATCCCTTCCGTGAAGGCGAGGAGGGATCGCGTAAGACGGGGTTGAGCCCATAAACCCTAATCTTCAGTTGAGTCGAACCCATTTAAACTGGTTAGATTCGGTTTGGTTTGAATTGATGATGTAAGGAAGTTTCAATATTAGCCGAGTTGATATGGTAATTCGTTATAAAATAGGAGAGATCGAATTTTACGATGAATAATTTCTTAGGAGATACAATCTTTACCAATCATTTACCTCCCTTTTAAAAACTTTGAGGTGGCCCTGTTTAAAGAGCTGCCTGAGATAAGCACATCACCTTTGTCACAAAAATATATAGCACAATTTTATTTTTTAGTTATACTCAAAAGAACTCATATCAATAGAGATATTTTTTTAAAAATCCATAATCTTTTCATTAATATGAAATTTTATTTATAACTTTACAAATTACAACCCCTATATAATTGCCTTGTTTTTAAATGCTCTTTTGTAAATTTTCATTTTTTATCCGAGCAATGTCAAGGTTGTAAATTATGTACCTGTATCACTCACATGATCAATTTTATTATCTCATTTACAGCTGGTATAAGCTTCATGTCTTGATGCTTGTTCATACGATCATCACGGATATATAACTTGACCTTGTATCTGATAATTCTTTGGCTGATTAATAATTATTTCAATTTTTTTATTGTAAATGATGTATGTATCAGAGCGTTCATAATTCTTTCATAGTGTATATTTTATAAGAAAAATTAAATAATTTTATCCATTAACAAAATTATTATCAAAATTTACATATAAAAATTTAATCAATAATTTTACATATAAAAAGTCAGCAAATTAAATTATATATAAAAATCTTTTTTTATTTTTTTCTAAAAAAATTGAATCCTTCATTTTCGTTCCCAAGTAGGATGATAAATCACGAGAGAATTTAGAAAATAAATGGTTAAAGACTTAAATATATATATGATGTAAATGAATTAAATGTTCGTGAATAAATTTGATGTTTAGTTTAATAAGAGCTTGTTTATGTTCGTTCAATATATACAAGATCAATTAAACAAATAAGTTGGAACAACTCGTTAAACTAAACAAACAAGCTTGAACACATATGTGTTCAACTCGTTAACGTTCGTGAACCATGTTTATTAATAAAATTCTTATAAATATGCTAAATAAAAAAAAATAAAAAAAAATAAAATAATAAATTTGAATTATCAAACTCAATAACCAATCCAACAAATAAAAGTTTTAAACAATAAGACAAGCTTAAATTGAAAGTTCGATAACATCTAAACGAACCAAACTCAGACCAAATTCGAACCAAGATTGTAGTATTAAACAATCAAACAACCTTAAATTGAAAGTTCGATAACATCTAAACGAACCAAGCTCAGGCCAAATTCGAACTAAGCTTAAGTCAAGCTTGAATTCAGAGCTAGATAATATCAAAAAGAACCAAGCTCAAGCCAAGCTTCAAACAAACTCAAGCTCATAAAAAATAAATCAAATCAAATCAAGCTTCACTCGACTCAGCTCGACTCAATTACCTTACAAATAAGTTTAAACATCTTAAAATTAAATTCGGCTCAGCTTAGTTAAGTAGCGCGTCTTAAATAACACAGCCGGCCCCTAACAATCCGGCCTAGTATATTCTGCCTATCAAATAAATCTAAAAACCACTACAGCCCAGCGTCCCTTTGGATTTATCCCACTTGCCGCCTATGCATCTTACCGTGCTGGCTCTCAGCAATATTATTATATGGACTTAATGGACTGTTACTTGCTTTCAATGGCATCAATCTCACCATCCAAAACATGCACTAGATATGCTTTGCAAAATATTGAGTCATTTTTTCTCAAACCGCTCAACGAGCATCCTATCCATCTTTCCCAGGAGATCGCTACGAATGATTAACATACTGTGTCCATATTATTATTGGAGATGATGGGCAGATCGAAGTACTATTTGTCTCTACACGAGTTTATTATGGTGAAATTATAATATAATATTGCTGCAGGAATACGATTGCACATGGAAGAAATTAATTAGGCCGTATATATAGGTGTCTAGCTACGAACTAGCTAGCATACTGTTGATCTCAGCTCCCTTTAAAAATAATTCTACCAAAATTAACTAAAGAATGGATGCATGTGTTTGGTGTTTATTAGGTCAATGGAGGCCAAAAAAACGAGTCATTGTCTTGAGGCCCTCGACGATGACAATTTAATCGGTGCGCAGTTTTTGGGCAATGAACGTCAGGTGTTGAATAGAAGGCGGTGATTAAGGGATGGTGCATGTTCCATCGGGAGATTATCAACCACCAAACACCACATGCTGATAATAATCAATCTATTGAATTAATGGACCCTTTACTTATTTCACATGCGACAAATTAAGAAGTTGCACAAGAAAACGTTGTAACGATGTTTATCCTTGTGACGTACTTGATAATTATAGCAAAATTTAAAATAAGCAAAAAAAAAAAAAAGTACAGATGAAGGGATCAACATTCGAGTTGATATGAATCTAAAAGGATGAAAAGCAAGAGATTACTCCCCTCCCTGTATAGTTTGCATCCCCATTGCTTGCTCATTGTTTTGTTTTTATTTCCATAATATCTGAAATATATATCTAACTTTTTATACTTATCAAAACATTGTACGTAGTTGTTTTTTTTATTATATCCCTCCTTTATCAGTGGCACTATTAAAATGTCTCTATTATATATTAATTAAACTTTTGAATGTACTCGTAATAAATCATTTGAAAATTATGCCAATTTAAAAAACCCCATAGCTCTCTATGTATGAAATTTATTTGAGAGCATGATTACACTTAAAATGATATATTTTTTAGGTACCTAAAGTCATTAGTGATTTTTGATTACGTACTCTATGGTGTTTAGAATTTTAAACTCTTAATATAGTCTAAATCAGGAGAGTCCTTGAAACCATTTTGTGGGTTTGAGATTCTTAAGGCTATAATGAATAATTTTGGTCAAAACACATTGATGGCCTATGATGTCTAGAATTTTAAAATATCAATACGGTATGAGTTAGGTAGCTAGTCTAGATCACTAAATATGACAAGTATAGCCCTTTGAATAAGTTTGTCCTAAATTGTCATATGAGAAAGGTTTTAAAAACTCACAACTCTCAATTTAGATTGTGGAGTTCATGTTTGAGAGCATGATTATACTAAAAGACTTTCAAAAGTTTAATGATTCTGAGATTTCCAAGGCTATTAAGTAAATTTTGACTAAAACGTATTGATAATCTTATACACGAGGTAAAAGGTGATTCGTTTATCTAGTGCCTCTGCTAATCCATCTCTAGGCTAACACGGAGGGGGTACATCAGGATGACTACTAGTTATTAATATAAATGATTAAAATATGAGGGAAATATATGCTCGGGAGCGCCGAGTTCTAATGTGGTAACTTTTCATTACTTAAAGTCTTAACCATCGTACCGTCCCGAGGGAACATTAATAATATAATCTTATATACATGCACCTTAAAAACATTTCAAATCAAATTTATTGCACATCTTGTATCATCCTAAGTTAACCATGCTTTTAGACATGGATTTCATAACTTGCGTGGAGAACTGTGAGTTTTTAAAATCAATACAACTTTGAGATATTTTATCACGAATTTATTAGAAAATTTATCACGTAAAACATTAAAAAAAATTAATATTGACTGATGAATTATGGACGGCTAATAACGAATGATATAATGGGAAATAATTATGTAATTTTTTTTTTATAATTTAGATATCTAACACTTAAATAATTTTGTATTTAAATAAATATAAAAGTTAATATGTATTTTGATTATTATATAAATTTGACGGTTCAGTTTTTTTTTTCTCTTAGAGAGGGAGGGTTTTGTGATTTTGTCCTTTTGTTTCTTTAGTTGGGGTACTGGCTAGACAGGTCCGACAATTATAGTTTAAATTTTAAATTGACAACTTGACGTGGGGCGTATGCGTTTTATTTAGCTTACATGGTGATCCAGAGACGGATTAGTGGATATATTAGAAGTGAACGAATATATATATATATATATATGGTCATAGAAGTGTTTTATTTAGCGTCCTCACAATGTTGATTGATTAGAGAGGGACACCATTATTATAATAAAGTAAGGAATCAATTTATGATTTGAAAAAAAAAAAAAATCTTTGTTGCTCATTAAGATGAGCTGTGCTCTCTTCATATAACCTGGGTGGTATAGACTGTGCATGAGACAGCATTCAGTTGGCTAATACAGGTTAAGGGTTCAAATATGGATAAAATTAAGGGAAAAAAATAAGATAACGTTTAATTGGTGGGTTTGAGAAGGTAGGAATTGAATGATAGTGAAAAATAGTGTTTGGATTATGAGTTTAGAAATGATAATTTAGGAATAATTGTTGGGTTCTCATAAAATATAAGCCGCATAAATTCTAAACAACTGAAATAAGAATTCGAATAGGAAATAAAAAATAAGAAGATATAGTTTTATCGAAAACATGACATAACAAATAAGAATAAATAAAATGACAAGAAACCTGATTGAGAATCATAATTCTTGCCCTTTAGCGTCGTTTGGAAAATCCTGAGATTCCAAAGGGATGACGAAAAGCTTCTTGTCAATGGGAAACAAGAAACTAGGTCAAAATTTTTCTTAACTTTAAACTCTTAGTACCTCTCATTTATATATAAATTCAATCTGTTATCAACTGGTCATATATAATAACAAATTCTACCCATTAAACTCACATCTAATAACCTGAACTCAATAAATATAAGTTAGATCATTTTAAAAGGTTGAATTATATTTATATGTTCAACTCATAAATAAACCCATATAATATAAATAATAAAATCCTATAATAATGATCAGATTTATAGAAACCATCAAACACATAAAACTTAATGTGTCTTATTTTCATTTATATTTATATTTTGTTATTATTAAATTTATATCCATAATTCATTTAATCACGTTTAATAAACTCACCGCACTGAACTTACTCGTAAATAATAATAAACAATTATGGGGACTGGCCATCTGGGATCTGGGCGCGGATTTCCACCTGTGTCATGGGTGGTATGGACTGTGAGAGAACGGTGCGCGAAAGGCACGTTCCCTGTCTGCTCAAATACACCACCATTCCACTTCACCTCCCTCGCGAGCACACCAATCATTTGATTCATTTCGGGCCTCTCTCGCTCATTCTCCTGCTGTCGGCCAAATCGCCACTAGCAGCATGGCAATGGGGGCAGTCGACGAGCCCATTAGCATTCCGCCCCCGGTTCCCGAGCTCGAGAGCATCGTCGTCTCCGAAGGCGGCGCCCCCATCGCTCCTGCTGCCGAAGCCCGCTCAGCCAAACACAGGAGCCTCGCAAAGATCAAGTCCGGGGTGCAGCAACTAGCGACGCTGGTCGGGGTGGACAAGCGGAAGATTTCCAGGCTCGGCTCCAGCGCGCGAAACGGCCTTAAGGGGCTTCGCTTCTTCGACAACGCCTCCGGCGGCAAGGACGGGTGGAAGACCGTCGAGAAGCGCTTCGACGAACTAGCCGTGCACGGGAGGCTTCCCAAGGACCAATTCGGCCGCTGCATCGGTAACCCCCTTGATCTACTTCGTAAAGCTTTAGACTTGGCAGCGAACACGCCACCCTCCATAGCTTACATGCTTCAAATACCTGGATTTAGTTGCAGGACAACCTTTTTGTCCACATTGAAAGGGAAAATGGAGCCGTTGTTGTTCTTGTTGTTGTTGTTGTTTTTCTATTCTCGGTTAGTAATGATTGGATTAGGCTGTTCAAGTAGTAAGGCTAGATCCTGAGCATTACATCAACTGATTTTACAAATGAATGAAACTGTAAATCTAAAAATCACTGGCTCAAATGAAGTGCTTCTGAGAAAAGGAAGAACACATCAAAAATCAAGTTTATGAGAGATTAATGGTTGCTCTTGGAAATGCCATTTCAATTTGCATCATCTTAGTGTGTGCAATTGATTCATCAGATCTAGGGATCTGTATGATTTTTCATATATCCTTACTGATGGGTTTTCATTTGTTTAAGGAATGGGCGAGTCAAAGGAGTTTGCTGGGGAGCTGTTTGTTGCTTTAACGAGGAGGAAGAGTTTGGATCCAGAAATGGGTATAACTAAAGATGATTTGAAGGAATTCTGGAAAGAAATGGACCAAAATTTTGATTCTCGACTACAGATCTTCTTTGATATGTAAGCAGTCGTGTTTTATTATTCAATTTCAGCACTGTCTTGAAGACTGTGCTCAAGGTTTGATCTATTATGTCAATGAAATAGGTGCGACAAGAATGGTGATGGAAAACTCACACAAAACGAAGTGGAGCAGGTAGCGTGTTTACTTTTCATAGATCCTTTTTTTTCTCTTTCAATTGTGGACCTTTATAAGAAAAATTCATTGTCAGGTTATCGCGCTGAGTGCCTCGGCAAACAAATTGGCAAAGTTCAAAACACATGCTGCAACTTATGCAGCTCTCATAATGGAGCAGCTTGACCCAGATGGCCTTGGCTATATCGAGGTAAGAAGCTAGTTTTGAGCTATCAGGAACTTGGTCAAATTTCTCAAACAAATGATCTAGCAAGACTAATTGTAGAACTTTGGCGGCTCATGGTTTCCCCCAGATTTCGCAACTTGAAACACTACTTCGAGGGATGGTCAGCTCACAAAAAACTGAGAAAAAACTGAAGCGCACTCACAGCATTGCAAGATCAATGATACCAAAGCAATACAGATATCCAATCACAAGATTTGTAGGCTCTAGTATGGATTTTTTTCATGATAATTGGAAGAGAATTTGGGTTCTTTGCTTTTGGTTGACCTTAAATGCAGTTCTAGCTGCATGGAAATTTCATCAATATAGAAGGAAAGCAGCTTTTGAAGTTATGGGCTACTGTGTTTGCATAGCCAAGGCTGCAGCTGAGACTGTGAAACTGAATATGGCTTTGATTCTCTTCACTGTCTGTCGAAACACCCTCACATGGTTCAGATCAACTTGTCTTAATTCAGTGTTTCCTTTTGATGACAACATCAATTTCCACAAGGTAAATGCTAAGTTTAGAGAACCTGTGTTTGAATTCTATGTTGATAATATTTCCATACCGGTTCATGTGTTGGGATTAGGATTGATTTCTGTTGAGTTCAGTGTGCCTACTCACATGTGAAGGAGAGTGTTTTCTTATAATGATAATATGTACACTTTGATTTCCTTTAATGGCTTGATTTTTGAGATAAACGGTCAATAGTAAGACAATTATATTTATCAGAAGAAGCTTATATGTTCCAAGAAGATGCCTCTAACTATCCATTAATGCTATCTATGCACGTGCAAATTTATGCAGATCATTGCACTGGCAGTCACAATTGGAGCTCTGGTACATACTCTTGCTCATGTTACGTGCGACTTCCCAAGGTTAATCACATGCCCAAGTTCAAAATTCATGCGAACCCTCGGGCCTAATTTCCACTATAAGCAACCTACTTATCCATCTCTTTTGGCGAGTGTTCCTGGGGTCACCGGCATCCTCATTCTTATCATCATGGCATTTTCTTTTACTCTTGCAACACATTCTTTTAGGAGAAATGTGGTGAAATTGCCATCACCCCTCCACCATTTGGCTGGTTTCAATTCATTTTGGTATGCTCATCATCTTCTGGCTGTTGCTTATGTTCTTCTGATAGTGCACTCTTACTTCATATTCCTAACCAAGGAGTGGTACAAGAAGACGGTAGGTGATGATTGTCATTATCCATTTAACATTCATCAAGTAATTAAGGACCATCTTTAGTCACCTATGCACAAAATAATTGTATGAAATTTTCAGACATGGATGTATTTTGCGGTTCCCATGATCTTTTTTGTCTCTGAGAGATCAATTCGGAAAGTTCGTGAGACAGGCTTTAGTGTCAGCATCGTGAAGGTATGCTATTTAGTGAAATATGTATGACTAATGATCAAGATATAGAATAATGTGCATGCACTTGTAGTTGTAGAGCAAAAGAACAGTGTTAAAATCAAATTCTTACCCTTCCCATAATCATGCAGGCAGCAATATATCCAGGTAATGTCCTCTCAATTCATATGAAAAAGCCTCCAGGTTTCAGTTACAAAAGTGGAATGTACCTATTCATCAAATGTCCAGATGTTTCACCTTTTGAGTGGTATCTTCTCAGCTTCAAATGTATGCTGTTGACAAATTGCCTCAGTATGTTTTGAACCCTTTTATTGATCTAAACAGGCATCCATTCTCAATCACTTCAGCTCCTGGAGATGAGCACCTGAGTGTTCATATCCGAACTTTGGGTGACTGGACAACTGAGCTTAGAAATCTATTTGGAAAGGTTAGTTTAGCATAAAATTCTTGATAGCTGGGTAAATTATGCTAGAAGTTGAAACTAAGTTGTAAGCAACCCTCTTCACCCAGGTCTGCCAGGTTCAGGTCAATTTGAAGAAAGCTAATCTTGCTAGACTTGAGACCACCGTCATCGCTGATATTGAATCTGATGATACAAGGTACTGATAGTCATATAGTAACTGCCTGCGTTTGGGTCTTAACCAAGTAACATCACACTGATTTCAGTTTCCCAAAGTTATACATTGATGGGCCATATGGTGCCCCAGCTCAAAATTACGACAAGTATGACATTCTTTTGCTCATCGGTTTGGGAATTGGCGCAACTCCCTTTATCAGCATACTGAAGGATCTCCTGAACAATGTAAAATTCAATGATACAGCAGAAATTGTCAGAGCAAAATACTTGAACTTACTTTTGACATATGCAATTCTCATCCAGATGGAAATAAACCAGAACGATGACGATAATGACTTCAAAGTAACCGGTCCTCAAAGTGCTTACTTCTACTGGGTGACCAGGGAACAAGGTTCATTCGAATGGTTCAAAGGTGTCATGAATGAAGTTGCAGAAAGCGACCATAACGTACTTCCCCAGATATCATTTTTGCTTTCTCGAACCTCTTCTTATAATTTCCACTTTTCTTAGAACCATAACTGACTGAAAAATGTTGGATATACAGAATATCATAGATATGCACACCTACTTGACAAGTGTGTATGAAGAAGGAGATGCAAGATCAGCCCTTATCGCCACGGTTCAAGCACTTCAATACTCCAAGAGTGGTGTTGATGTTGTCTCGGGAAGTCGGGTAATTGGCCTTGTCCAAGTTCTCAATTTGGATACAAGAAAACCATTTTCTCCATACAGTTGCTAACTCATGCATGACAGATACGAACTCACTTCGCCAGGCCAAACTGGAGAAAAGTGTTTTCTGACTTGGCAAATGCCCACAAAGCTTCTCGAATAGGTGCAAATTTTTTTCAGTCTCCGATTCACCCCGTGCTGCCTTTTCCATTTATTGTCTCTTTATTTCTGGTTTTGCAGGTGTTTTCTATTGTGGTTCCTCTGCCCTCACAAAGCAACTCAGAGATCTTTCGCTAGAGTTCAGCCATAATACAACAACTCGTTTCTATTTCCACAAGGAGAACTTTTAGAGATAAACCAATATACAGTGGGCAGACAATCCAGCGATGTATGGAATCGGTACAACTTAAAGATAGGGTAACGTTGGCTGGGGTTAGAAAGTTTGAATATTTGTGAACTATGAGAAATATTTGAAGGTCTCAACACCCGTTTCGCTATTTTAAAATTAGTTTTTGTAACCTAAGCATCACCCTTATTCATCATTTTCGGCTCCCCGGCAGTTCTCTTGTGTGAGCTATTTATATACTCTTCCAAAACACGGCATGATGCAGACTGAGCCATGATATTATATGGATTCGATTCCAAATTCATCTTGTAAACAATCTTGAAATCTGTAAATGTTTGTGATTTTAGCTCAAGTTGTTTCTTAGATGCTTGACAATATAATTGTGTTTCCATAAATATCAGGAAGAATTTTAAAATATTTCTTAAAGTTTATATCAGCTCTTTTTAATTTGTCCTGGTGGCAGTAATTTTTTTTTTTTACAAGATCATCATTTTTCAGTAGTCAGTTCGGTGAGTTGTTGTGGTCACCGACTCAGGATTTAATTGCAAATATCATATGCTATAAATATAGGTGCAACTGTGCAAGTGTAAAGTCAAAATAATGAATATTTTCAGTTACGAAGAAATCTAATAATTCTTTTTGAATAAAATGCAAAGGATCATTTCGGAAAAAACGATAACTATAGCGTTATAAAGGGGCAAAGTGAATTTTACCAGAAAGTCGCCTTCCTTCTCCTCGCAGAGGCGGCGGACCTTGTCCGCCCAGTGCGATTTCATCTATGGCGGCTTCCATCTCCCCTGCGACCTCTGCTCTTCCTCGCGATCGTCTCGCCACGGCACGCGCCCTCTGCCTCTTCTCGCCTCTTCGCTCCACGATCTACCTTCCCTTGCTCCGGAAGTCTAGATCTCGCCCTCCCGCTGCTACCATGAGCGTTCAGGCTCCGGAGAGATCACCCAGCATCGCGTTCCTTGATAGGAAGGAGTCCGATTTCCTGCAATTTTTCAAGTATCAGGGTCTCGGAAATGATTTCATCATGGTATCCGATGTTCCCCCCCTTCAGTTCCTTTCTGTTCGTTTTTCTATTTGGATGGTTTTGAAGTTGATCCTGGATGAGGGTAAGTGGTGACCAAGTTTTGAAATAGGTAGATAACCGGGACACTTCCGAGCCTAAGGTCACTCCAGAGCAAGCTGTGAAGCTTTGTGACCGGAATTTTGGTGTCGGTGCTGATGGCGTGATCTTTGTGTTGCCGGGGGTCGATGGCACTGATTACACCATGAGGATATTTAACTCGGATGGCAGCGAACCAGAGGTATTCTACGTTATTCTAACACTTTAACTTTGTTTAATTTAAGTTTGTAAAGGTATCGTCGTGCTTGTGTTCCTTGCAACGGTCTTGGTTGACAGAGTATTTTGGTGGCAGATGTATTTTTCATCTAGTTGTAGTGTGGTGTTTTCCCCTGGGACTGTTGTTAGCAGGTCTTGTGCAGAGTTGTGATTTTTATTGCACATCTCCTGTTGTAATCATCTGGGCGAAAATTTGTTTCTCTGGTTTTTAAAAGTAAATAAGAGGAAAAAGTATAATCGGGCATTTCAAATGTTGGCAGCTGCAATATGGTATAATTCAACTATATATATATATCTATATATATATTTTTTTGAAAATGTGCACATCTGCTGTTGAAGTATAACTTTATCAAGCACATGATTTTACATAGCATAATTTGGTTGAAGCCACAAAAATTGATGCAAAATTTGACTTTCAGTTTAAAAATTTATAATTTCAGCTTCAGTTTCCATAGTTGTTTTGAATCCTCTTATGCCAATTTAAAGTATTTGGTGGATCCAGATGTGTGGTAATGGAGTTCGTTGCTTTGCTCGATTCATTGCTGAGCTTGAAAACTCAACTGGGATAAGAAGGTGTAGTTGCTGAAACTTTCCTTTTATTTGTGTCATCCATTTAAACTCTAAACCTATGTTAAATGGCAGAGATTCACCTTCTGAAAGATGCTATTTGTTGGTTTGTTTTCTTCTTTGATATCCTTTAAATGATTATCCACATTAAGAACTGAAAGAAGCTCTGATGTGCATTGTGCACATTTATTTTTCATTTATTTTTTTGTTGTTGTACAATTAATAACATCTTGTATTGAGTATTGACTGGATCTTACCTTGCAGCTTTAGGATTCACACAGGAGCTGGCTTGATTGTTCCTGAAATACAAAATGATGGCAAGGTATGTTGTGGGACGAAGTCACATGCACTGTTCTGAACTTCTGGTAATCAACATCTCTGTTTTGTCATGCACATTAATGTTTTTGCTAAAGTTTTTTTCGGTCTTGACGCTTTCAGGTAAAGGTAGATATGGGACAGCCTATACTTGATCCAGTAAACATTCCTACTAAACTTCCAGCAAACAAGAATGGATCTGTTGTTCGAGGTGAACTTACAGTTGATGGCAAAGCTTGGAATGTGACATGTGTTAGCATGGGCAATCCACATTGTGTAACTTTTGGCACAAAAGCGGGTGACGTAAGTAATTGAGGACTATTTATTGCATCAGTTTAATGGAACTGTTTGTACCCATGCACCTATTTTTAGTAGCGTTACACAGTATGACCATTGAGTATGTTTATATTGTTTTGCATATGCATGCAGTTATCTTTTTGGTTCTCTGGACCTGAATGACTAGCTTTTTGCTCTGAACTATAGCGATGAAACGTCCTTGCACCAAGTGTTGCTTCCTCATCTTCCTTTGGAATCTCTTATGGTCTTGATAGTTGATAGGAATCGAAGGTTGCAGATAATTTTTAGAGGAAATGCTGGTTAGCTTTATAAAACTGAAAATATCTCACTTGTCCAATTAGAAAAATGTTTATGCTGAAAATGAGTTTTGAAGTTTTGACTAATTCTCTTACTTTCACGTGCTAATGTGAAATTATCACTGCATATGTAGCTAAAGTTAACTGTAGTTCATAGATTAATCATAGAATTCATAAGATGATTAAATTATATTATAATATGTTCTCTTGACTCTCCACCCCTGTGAGCTGTCAAATAACTTGACTAATGTTATTTTCCAGGCCTCTTCTTAGAACTTCAGAAATGAAAGTTTTTTACATTGAATTTTACTAGCACTTCATCTAGAATCTTTTTATAGAATAATAGAATCAAAGATGCAAATTAGATTAATGAGAGAAGAAAACCTTCTAAAAATCTCAATATTATAGACGTATGTAAATATTCAGCAAGGTTACCTTCAGAAATTTAATACTACAAATGTCAAAATATTATAACATGTCCTTCCTTCTGATAGCCAATAGTAGCCATATATTGACAGGTTCAGCAATCTGCTTATTGTTAGGCCTGTCTTAGTCATCAGTCACTATGCTAAACTGTATTAACTGACCATTCTTTGCTACAATAGATGGTCCTTTAACCAAATATTTGTAACAAAAGAATTCACTGGTATCTACAGCGTATGCATGTTATGCCCCTTGCATGGTAGTATCACATTTTGTATTCTATGCTCATTTTGGTTCAAGTAATGTGATACTTGTTTTATTAATGTATTTCATTCTGATGGTGTTGAAAAATGTTGAATTTTCTGAAGTTGGTCCTTGGACAGATGGAATTGGGTTCTTTAGCCTTAGAGTTTGGTCCATAAGCAAAATAATTTAGTAATAATGAACAAATGTCTTCTATAGCAAGTTATTTCTTTGTGTGGGTAGAACATCATTATTTTTTCATTCATGAATTGAAGTATAAACAACTCCTGTTGTGTTCAAAATCATCATCTCTACACCATACTTAACATCTCATATATTCTTTATTTTTCCAGTAAACCTGGCTACTAAGCAGCTGAAAACATGCTTATTATACAAACCTGTAGGTTTACTGGCACAGGTCATTCAATAAAAATGCTAACATCATGCCTGGATGTATTGTAGTACAAGTTTTGTTACTTTTTTAGTTTGATTAAAACCGTGCATTATCTGGGCAGGTTCTGCAGCTTGATGAATTAAAGTTGGGCGACATTGGTCCACTGTTTGAGCACCATGAAGTATTTCCTGCTCGAACTAATACTGGTTGGTTTTTCTTTTCATGAAAAAACATTACTTTTGAATTTCATAATATTGGAGTTTTGAGGATCTTTAGTGCTGAGTATCTTCTTTTGTTTCCAAGTATACTTAACTTTTCTCAAATAAAAAATTAACATTAATCTTTAGCACATTTCATCTACAGTAAGGCGTCCATCCATGAGGGATAGTATATCAAATTATCAATATTGGTATCAGAAATTTAACAGAAACTGATAGTGGATCGCTATAAACTTAAAAATTTACTTTGTTTATATCATTAAATTAATGCATCCTTGTCTCGTTTAGTTAATTTAATTAAATCAAGTTTAAAATATGATTCAAATCAATTTTAGTTATCTCAAATCTGTTAAATCAAATTTTAATCCTAATTAAATTTTTATCAATTTGATGACATCTTTTAATTAATTTACTTACTTTTAGTTAGCAAAAAAAAAAAATCTAATTAAATATCATTAATAAATCTAATAATTTTGACTAATTTTAATTTGTTTAATTAAATTAATTTTTATATCTGATTATAAGAAATTGTAGCTAAAGATTTAATAAATATTACTGATTTAAATTTAAAATCTGTATGAATTTAATTTATCAATTTAAAACCAGAATCTAATGTAATTTAATTATTGAAATTAGCTAACCAATTGCATAAAATAAAATTAGTTAAAATTAATTAATTTAATTAATAAAATTATTTATGTTACTCCAAGTAGATTAATTAAGTTTAAATTGATTGATACTATTGCTTGTCTTCCTCCATGAGAGCATTTGAAAAGAAGGCGATTGTTTCTGACCACTCCAGCTCCGTTGAATCCTTGATATTTCTCACACCTTTAACTCTATTTCTCTCAAATTTGGCTGTTTTCCTATATTTTAATTGTTTCGAGCAACTAATATGAATCTGTTATCAATTTTTCGTTGAATAATCTAAATTTCAAAAATCTCGAAGGGGTGTCCTATTTCTCACCCAAAATTGGGTTGCAATTGTCTGATCCTGATCCAACTCGGTCAATTCAGTCAATCTGGCCAATACTTCCAACCATGTCTGCATCTTCAAATTTTAAAGAGGGTGGTATAGCAAGATGTTGGACATTCGATGGCTAATCAGAGTTGTGATTGTTAGCTCAATGTACTTGGACAATAATATAATACATAACCTGATTTGGTTACTCATTTTAGTTGCAATTTCCTTGCTGCTCTGACTTCCATCAAAATTCATTATTAGTCGCATGCCAACTTTATTGGGCTTGAGGTTGCTCTAACAACACTAGTTGCTACCAATACCGTTGAAGGATCATGCAAAATCAATCTGAGTATGCAATTTCCTTGCTGTTCTGACTTCCAGAAAAATTCATTATTTTGTTGCATGCTAACTTTATTGGGCTTGAGCAACAACACTTGTCGCTATCAATACCGTCAAATGATCATGCAAAATCAATCTCACTAAGGTGCATATCAAAATATGCTGCCTCGAACCATCCATCACAGATCAAATTGGATTGCATGTGCTTGGTTGTGTATGCTTGCTTGCACTCTGCCTGGCTCATCGATCTAGGCTGTAATTGCCTACTTTGAATTGAACAAATAGTTCTTCACCTTAGCGATATTCTGCTCCATCAACTCATCTAAAACTCCATTGTGCCTTAGGGTTTTGCTCCTGTCAGCTTATTCCTCCATTGCACATGCTAACATTCACATTACCAACTCCACCTTGGCTGAGCCCATGTGATGTTGATTTGGCCAATGATGTTACCCAACCATAAAGGGAAATAATCTTTTGTCCATCTGGTGGCTTGAGTTGCACTATGCCACTTGAGTTCACATGCTATGCACCTTGTGTTCTTGGGTTGTGCCTAGAGGATACAAATCTTTTTACAATCTTTTTCTCATGTAAATCTGCCTCCCATGACCTACCTTTACAATTAGTAGTTTGTTTGTAATGGCATCCCTCTGTATTACAAGCTCAATGCGATCTAATTCTTCCTAATCTTTCGGGTAAAGACTACTTACTCCAAGATGAGTTGTTTAGGTATTACATCAGGCTGGGTGTTTGGATACTACCCAAACTCATGCCCATTTACTTATCTGCTATTTGAACTCAATTAAGTACCCATTGGATGATAACTAGTGTCTAAAACCTATGAGTATCCAATTTAAATGGGTAAAATATGTGGATACCTATGAGTACCTGCAATCATGAACCTGATCCAAACTCCATTATTATGCATAATCAAATATTCAAACTAAGACTTAAACAGGTTGTGTACCCTGAGCATCTGATTATTGAATACCCATTGTCATCGCTAGCTTTGTGCTATTTGATGGAGACTTTCTCTAACTTAGTTGACATTTAGGACCTCCATTATCTTCCAAACTCAATTTCTTAGTCTCACTTGCATCAGATGTAGTAAACCACTCTCCCCGTGCAAATTTCATTGTGCACATTGAATCAAAATACTAAATCAGTAGAAGATGCATTCTATTTCTCCGAGATAGCCATAACAACAATATTTTTAGAATCAATTATCTGCTCTATAATGGGCCTTTCCTTTAGTGAAATTCTTTTATAGTAACCATAGATCTTGGATTTGAACTCTTAAACATCCTTTAGTGATCTAGATTTGGATTTGTATCTGTACTTGAGCCTTAGTGATTATGCTTTTGCCGGCTAACGATGTCTTGAGTGAATCAAAAAAATTTGAGAGAAATAGTCAAAGTTTGCACCTAGTCACTATTTGATATCTTTTACATCAACCTTGGCTAACCCATATATGACACTCTGAAGAATGTAGATGTTCTAACAGGTCTTTTGTCTACGATATGTAGCTTATAAAACCCCTCTGAGACTTCATGACACTCTAATCTCTGTGACACCCTGTGGTGTTGTGTTGCTTCTCAATATGATGATACTAATTTCTCTTCTCTGGTGGCTTGCCTTTCTTTTTGTCAAGGATCTTGTCTTCCTCTTTACATCGATCTATTTGATATCCTTAATTGTCACAGAGAGAACTTGCATCACCTATCTAATCTGTGATGGAATATAATTTGATTTCACCTATCTAACTTTGATCAAATTGGATTTCTAAATATGCTGCCTCCTGCCTCGAACCATTCATCAAGCTCACTTTCAAAACTAATCCGTCTTATCTGCTAATTGCTCCTGTACTATGAACCTTAGGTACACATCCATTTAATTTGGCAACTGACTTTCAGAGTTACTCTGTAGCAACACTTGTTGGGTTAATTCGATCCTACCCTTATGGCCAATGCCGTAAGTGTACTGTGTGTGACTGCGTAGTCGAGCACAATAACTTTTTTTAATTTTGTATTTTTGATAATTTTTTTTAAACTTCCGGTTATGCCAATAATATTTTGTCTTAAGAGTTTAGGGATTGGATTATAGTATTAAACACATAAAAAATTTTAAACCGATTTTTTTTTTGAGGTGTGCACGGGGTATGCGGCCTAAAATATTTAGGGTAACATTGCTAAGAGAGAGCGAGAGAGTTTTGATATGTCATCACCAAACCCTAAGCACTCTATGTGCATCAAAATTTTTTTTAGGTTTGAATTTTTTTTTTCGCTTAATATTATAACCCAACCCCTAAATCATAAAGACAAAATCTTATTGGCATAATCCGGAGCTTAAAAATAATAATAAAAAAATTAAAAACTATATAT
>JBAMIB010000066.1:1310306-1326160 GCA_037177415.1 Kaempferia rotunda | reverse complement strand
TCCTTTAAGGTCATAACCCTAAATGATTTAATTCATTTATATACTTTGATGCTTACATAATTGTACTTTTTGGTTAGGTAAGCATGAGTCTTATCTTTGATATTAGATGATTTTAGGATTTTGTTTAAGTTTGGATTGTTAATTCATTTTTTATTTATTTATATTAGGAATGTCTACAATGCATAGATTTTTTAAAAGAAAAACTCCAGAATCAGAAGACCAAAATATGAGAGATATTATAGTTGAAGAATTTGATTTTTCACAATTACCAACAGATCATGGACTAAGGATTCCAATTTGTTCTTATAATGTTAACATTAAAGATCAAGTTCGAAGGATATATTTGCAAAATGGTCTATGTCAACCTTCAGGTTATGAATTCCCAAAACGAAAATCTGGAGTAAGCCAATTTAGATGGTTTAATCCTTCATGGTTTAAGGAGTTTGGTGATTGGTTAGAATATAATATAGAAAAAGATGCGGCATATTGTTTGTATTGTTATCTCTTCAAGACAACTAAGGGAAAACAAACAGGAGGAGAAACTTTTGTTAGCGAAGGATTCACAAATTGGAAGAGTAAAGATAGATTAAATATTCATGTGGGTAAACATTATAGTGAACATCAGCTCGAATGAATTGTGAAACTTTGATGAATCAAGATGAGCACATTCAATTTAATTTTGTTTTGGTTCATTAAATATATTATATAATATCACCTACACTCAATGAATTTTCTAGCTCCGCCCCTGAACCCTACTAATACATAATAAACAACATGCCTCGCACAACTCGTGCTTAGCCCAAGTGCTTTTCATGTGAGTCTGTAATCTCAATTAAAAACTCTATTTTCACACGTAATTAAGTTATCTACATGAACTCTAATTCTCAAATCCTTTCTTCTTGTTTTCTCTATGAGTCGTCGAGTTTCCTCCAATTATGGGTTGTGATTATGGGTTGTGGTGGTGTCGAAAGCTACAACGATGCATGTCATTCAAACACTGTAAGTGAATTATTTATTTTTATGTCGATTCCCAAGATAGGAGTGAAAAAGTTGTAAAATTTACTAAACTTTTTTATTCAGATAATAGAAAATTCTCTTGGTGTTGGCTGCTGTGTAGTTGGTATTTTTGTCGAACCACATAAATTTATTTGTGCTTATCTTTCTCTTCTTGTCGGTGTGAATCTTGAATTTTCTGTGCTCATCTTCAAGATCGAGAGTTTTTTTTTTTTTTCTTTTTTTCAATTTTACAAGTTAAAAAACTTTTATCAAACAACGAATAAATTGATTATTAAATTTGAGGGAATTGAATTCATTATTAAATTAGGTTCAAATTCCTAACATTTTGTAGGGTAAAGATAGTAAATTATTTGTTATTTATTTCTAAAAACTCATTTTTAGTATTTTTTTTATTGTTATATCGAACAGTGAAAGTACATTTCTTGTGGCAAAAGCAGAAATCGTTCGCCCCAGCGCCCCCGCTAACCCGTCCACAGGCCAACACGGAGGAGGTAAATCACGGATGACTACTAATCATAAGTACAAATGGTTAAGACATAGTGAAAGTATATTTCTGCATTGAGTTGTGATGGCTAGACGAGGTAAATGCGTTTTGGAATTCACCCCGTACTATGGTATTTTCTGTCTTTTTTATATATATATATTTAGTTATATATGTATTGTTTAATTATTTGGTAGTTGACACTCATAAAACTTATTTTATGTATTTATTTTTTATTTATAGATTATCTTGGAGAATTTGGATTTTTTTAGTTTGAAGCTATATTACAATTGAAAAATGGATGGGAGGACGATGGAATTTTAAAAAATATATAATTAGGACATAATTAAAATATTAAAAATAGTTTAATGAATTATTCGGATTATTTCAGTTGTTTTTCCCAAATAAAATTAATTGATCAGGCTCCGTGCTTCATTTCTAAGGTTCCGATTAAGAGAGAGAAGTCTGAGGGGAGTGGCTTGGATTGGGGAAACGTGACCGCCGAGGACCTGATCGACGCCCTTCGGGAAGTGGATTGGTCCGCTCCCCCGTGGCGCGCCCCATATCGGAGTTCCTCTCCCGATTCACCTTCCCCGGATCTTATTCCAAATGGAGCAGTTGATTCAAATGAAACCTTTACTAGTAAGATAGCTCCAATGATGTAATTGTTCCTCGAATTTGTTTCGTTCGATGTGTTCGGATTGCCTTTGAAGTTTGGTTTTGATGTTATGATGGTGATATCTTTTGTGGATTCTGTTGATTTATTCCTAAAATTAGCAACTTTGTTTTTTGTGGGAAATTTTTATTCCATCGCTAAAGATGTATGGTATGATGTTAAATGTCCTTGTGCCCCTTAGGATACTGAAACTTTGTTTTTGCTAAAGTTTATCTTCCTTGCTAAATTCTTTTGCAGCTTCAGGCCTAACTACTTCATTCTTATCGTATTCGTTCTTGGTAAGAAAATTCGCTATGCCGTGCATAATTTCGTTGATGTTATTAGGTTACAGGATGTGTTATTTTGCACCTCCTAATGCTCTTTTTTCTGCACTTCTTACTACAGCAGTGGGATTTCTTTTGAACCCTCTTGCAATTATATCAGCACTGATTTAAGCATTGCGTTTTTAAATGATAAGTAAGGCTCTGCCCATAAATAGGTTGCTTCAGAACCATACTGGTAGACACTAAATTTTCATACACTATAAAAAAAAAAGTTAAGATGGCATCTGTTGCTTATCGATCCAATTTGCAGTTGATAGCAGATGACTGAGATGAGAGCATTGATTGCATTGTATTAGTTCTCCACATTTGATCCTTGGCATCACTTGATAGTAGATCAAATCCTTTTTCATTTAGGTGGGTGTTGCTATGTTGCTTTCCAATTTCCATATTAAACAACAGTTCTTGATTATAATGTTGTAATTTACTAGAATGGACAAGGCAATTGACTATGGTTGGAGACTTTGCAAAGATGCTTTGTCTTCCACCTAAGGAACTGAAATTCAGTATCCACCTTTCATCTTAATCACATGATGCTATTCCATCAGAACCTTCTCCCTTTTCAGTTCTGTAGTGAAATGCTGGTCAATTTCCTACAAGAAATATCACAGAAGGCCAATTTCTTAGCCATTTGTCTAATAAGAGGTTATTGGAAGAAGGGATCATGGGGTGTGTGCCACCTTGATCGTTTAATATATTTTGACATTGGGTGCTAAAATTACATTTGAGTCTGCATGATTGTGGTCACATTTTCTGTTTGGTTATGCTGATTTATTTTACTTGTACTGGTGTTGTGCATTGATATCCTTTTATGTTACTAGATTAAAGTATGTCAACAAACCTTTCCTCTTATAACTTGAACATCCTATCCACAAGAATAAACTAGACTAGATATTGGTCTTCTGGATGTTTCAAGTAGATGGCTCCTTAGCAGATGTAAAGATGGTTTCTATAGGTATAATAATTTCCTTGTCTATTTCACAATTGAATTTTTGGTACCTTAAGAACCATGTTTTCCTTATTGAACATCAAAATAAAATTTTAAAACTTAGTTTTTTGTTGGAGCTCACATGGGATTACATTGTAGGCAAAAATTTAATAATACCTTTGTGCCTTTTATGGTAATATGCTTATCTAAACATTAATCAATGTGAACAGTGCTAATGATGCCTTGATAATTAAAACCAAGCATATAAGTTGATCGAAACAATATATAAGCCAATATGTGAAAGGGTTCCTGCTCACAATACTTCTGTCAGTGGTGTCTGAAGCTTGCTAAGAGGTTTTGCAGCAGATTCTTTTCCTTCCGTTTAAGGAACTGAAATTCAGTCTCCAATTTTCTTTCTTGAAGCACATTTGATTCCTTGATCAGATCCTTGTGATTTTCTTTTCTTTAGTGAAATGCTGGTCAATTTCATATCACACCTTTTCTCAACCACTTGCATCTATAGGAGGGAATTGGAATCAGAGATCAAAATATTGTTTGTATCAACTAGATATCTGCTCTGAATGACATTTTTGACATTGGTGGTAGAAGCAAATTGAGTATTTATGCAGATGCACAATTTTCATCGATCAGAATTTCTGATCAATTATTACACTAATTTAAATTACTGACATTACACATTCTTTTTCCTTCGCGTTGCAAGGTTATAAAGTATGTCAAAATATGTGATCTTTCTTGTAACTTAAAGACACTCGACCACACGAAGAACTGGATTAGATGTACTTGTGAATTTTCATAAATCTCTTTTCTCAATGAGCAACAACAACAACAACAACAAAAAAGCTCAAACTTGTCATTGGAGCTTCCATGGACTTGAATTATCAATAAATTGCTATGTTTCGGATAGTTTTTTAGGATGAAAAAGAAAAAAGACATGTTTGTGTATCTGTTTGTCATGATTTCATCTTATACATGGCTTCATGTGGAAAAAAAAAATGCGGAATGATGCCTTTTCACTTATTGATAATAGAAATGAGCTTAGGAATTGATCAAACCAATATTTAAAAGAGTGGATGTCCTAGCTACACTACTGCTGCCAAAAAGCTCTAGAAGTTAAGATGGGAATCTGTGATCTTGGTCATCCAAGTTGCCATAAGTATTTGATGAATGGCTCTACTTTAGCAAACATATAATAATTCTCTTTTTGACAACTGACATTTTTTCCAGTGATCAGGATATTGATTTTACTGAAATTGTATGTCTGAAATTCTGAATAATGTTTTACAGTTGTTTGGAGCAATCTATTCAATGATCTAAATGAATTATCAAGGTTGTGAATTTAACATTAAAAAATTAGTTGTGATATATAATTGTTAGTATGCAAACAAGTTCATCTTAGAGATGATTTTTGATGTACAAATAGAAACAACCATTCTCGTTAGCGAGAATGAATCCTTATGAGAGCGCTTCTAGTTTGGTGTTTCTTTTTTTTTCCCCCTTTGGCGTGTATTAGTTTTGTGCTAGTATATTAACTGCAAGTACGATTTTGTACTGATATTCAATTGTTTGTCTGTGAGGTTAATTTTACATTCTTTTGAAGCTAAGATCAAAGGAGAAACAAGGTAGTCAATCTGCTAACGGTATCTTAATTATGTAATGTGAAACCTAGATGCTGCTTCTTCATCTTCTTTTAATGTATACTTCTATATTAGTACCAGAGTATTCTGCCCTGTTACTTCCTCTAAATGGAATAACTTTCACAGCTTTGTAGTTACTTTTAATGAGAAAATCACGAGGACTGTCAGACAATTTTCTCCTCATCTAGCTGCAAAGTTGAGGCCGCCTATTGCATAAGAACTTAGTATTAATATTATCTCACCTTTATCTTTCTTTCATGTCAATTATACAATGAGATAGCCCTGTAATTCGTGGCCGACCATCAATATTGAAAAGAGCAATCCATATATGTGATCAGCCTCGCTGGGTGTTTGTCTTGATATCTTCAGTCGGTAAGTTCAGAAATATCATTTTAGTATCCAGATTACATGTATCTTCCCTAATAAGACTTCAACCTCCTATATCAGCTAGCTGCATCCTATGGTTGACATCCTGTAACCTCCTAACAGTAGCGTGGACACTCGCCATTGGGCTACTAGGTATTTGTCTGCATGCACATCTAATGAAGACGATCATTTAATGAAATGTAATCTCACACAGACTGGTTGTTTTGTGCACCATCAATACTTCATGCAAGTTTCCGATCACCCAACCTGATCAAAGCACTCCTTAATACATTCTGTGAGGAATTTCGTGCAGTGTGGTGCAATTACAGTGAGCTGTGATCTTATAGGTGAAAATATATTCTTTCTCTTAATTGTGATGTTATATCCTCTTATCCGCAGTGCAAGATTGAAAGATGTGACACTTGATATTGAGTACGACTTAACCATTGAGGTTTGTTAAGCTTTTCTACTACACCAGCTCGTTTCATTATTTACCATGTTTCATATATTATCTGCTGGGGGCATTTCTCGGTACTTTAACTTCCAAGTTCTTGTTTACATGGACGTAAAAAATTTAAAATATTCCGGGATGAATCATGCTGTAATAATCTTTACTTGCAGGGTTTGGTTCTGAACTTCATGGTTGAATCATATTGTAAGTGAAACTATCAACACAGGATTCATATTTATCTTTCGAGATGGGTTAATAGCTGAACGATATAATAGCATGCAGGAGCAGTTGTAAGATTTGTTGATTTGTCATTGATGTTTGAAGTATGCAAGATGTAAAAGCCAAAAGATTCAGTTGCAATCATTTCACAAATCAAGAATCAATTCGACCAACACAAACAAGAGTACTCGATCGTATGTTCAGTGCTTTATTTGATTGCGTGCAGAGGCGAAGAACTAGAGAAACAGTACAAAACACACCTAGTGAGCTTCCATATCCAGGGGTTTCTGATGCTATCAACACTACCATTTAGCTCTTACACTATCATAAAGAGTTTTTTTTCCCACTCGTCCATGCCACTCACTATCATAACTTAAATCATGTCTATAACAAGTTAAAACATGTCTAATCATCCTCATTATCATCACTGATCATAAGAGAATCCAACTTATGCTCTATCTCTTTCAATGCTTCTTTTAGCTTAGTAATTTTGTCGGCCTTCGAAAGTTTTCTCTCTAAATTGGAACTTGACCTTGAACTTGAAGTTGCACATGATATGTCAATTCGACCAGATGCAAAGGATGTTGGTGGAGATTTTTTATCTAAGTATGCCTCAAAAGCTTTTTGTGCCTCCTCTCTACTTGTGAAAGACTTGTGTATAGCACCCTTAAAGCCAATAACATGATTAGAAGCTTCTATCCACGTATCATAAATTCCCGGTTCACGTCCAACAAATACAACATATTTTTTCCCCTGCATTTAAAACAACATTCAAAATCTGATATAAATAAAATATTAGAACTTAAATGAAACGATTTACCATGAAATGCTTGACTTGGGCTTGAAATATTCCAAGTTTCCTGTAAATTGTAGAACCAAAAGAATATAAGTTATCAAAGAAAAAGACAGTCAAATCGAAATTTAATAAATTCTAAAACAAATAGACATAAAAGTTAACTAAAATGATACAGGTCAACTTTAGAGGAGCAACACATCAACATTCTTATCACTTTATTTCTAGAAGATAAAAATAAAAAAATAAAGAGTTTATTATTACTAGTAGCAGTAGTAGTATTTAATCTTCTGTTCACTTACCCAATGCAAAGTACATCTGGATGCACAATATCTTCTGTTCACTCTCCCATTATATGCTTTAGCTTATTGAATTAAACCACTATATTGTGATCAACTAATTAATTAATGGTTAAACAATTACCTGAAGTGTAGCACACTTGGTTCCCTTTCTTGACAGGAATCCCTTAAATTTTCAGCTGCGAAATTGTAAATTTGACTCTCTAAATCTGCAACGACAAAATAATCCTCTAAGTTTTCACATGGTAAAGTTGATCAGATTTAAAGTTTTCATCTCAAAGATTCATGAAGTGGACAGACAATAAGAAAAGTTACAAAAAAATTGGAAAACTCATATTAATTGGACCTATATGCTTAGATATGATTTACCATCAAAGATTCATGGTAAAGCTTAGATATGATCTCTGATACGTATATGCTGAGACAGTTAAATAATATGACTAGCATGATAAGATTGCGACCTAACATGTCTAACATGCTCAAAAATGGATAGGATACATGACTCAATTGATTTCTACAGAAGAAAGGATAGCTAGATTAGATTACCTGCTATAAAGATTTTCCCCAATGAATCTACTATGCTGCTGTAACTTAACAACAAGTATACCCAGATACAGACCTAATCCATTGAAGATAACCATTGAACATTGAGAGTCAATATATACAAAATGAATTGCAATACTAACTTTGTTCTGATTAGGTGCTTCAGTTATTTCTTCTCATGAGTCACTCAACTTCCACAACTTTGTTTTAAGAGAAACTAATGAAAACTTATCCAATACAAAGTACACAATGAATTATTGCAACACATAGCAAAGGCCACCTAGTTTATTTATTTTTGCATTTGATTGGAATTTTAAAATGGAGCAAAACTTATTTTGTTGTGTTAAATTGCTATTATAAAAAAATACGACTAGACATAGAATATGAGTGTTATGTGGGTCAACCACCCATATTTGCATCCAATTTATTTAAAAAATTGAAAGACTTTGTGATTGTTTTACAAGGCACTCTATATAAATTCAGTAAAATTAAATATAGACATTCTATAATGAGTTTTTTACAATCAGTAGAATTAATATATAAATTCTATTCTCTATAATTCTCCACAACTATCTTAATAAATAAATAATATTCATAGATCAAAGCAACATGATAAAAAATCAAAATGTTACAAGAAAAATTAAGAAAGGAAATGATAGAGAAGGATAAGGCAAACCTGGAAAATATAAATGGCAGTATTGATGCAAAAGTACACAATCCTTATTTTGTCCGTCGAAAAATTTCTTGCCTGAAAAATTCAAGAAAATAAAATCCTATTGATTTTAGTCGTATGCTACCAACACAATGCATTTTCATATGGGTGATAGAGATGCTCCTCTAACATACCTGATTGTATATTTCTGCCCAGAACAACATCAGCAGTGTATACGTAGAGAAGAAAAATAGACTCGGAAGATCTAGTAGAGCTATAGTAAATACCTAGAATAACAAAGAAAAATATTAAATTGATTGCTAATCAAAGTAAATATGTTTATCTCTTTTGTATCTCATCAAACATCACCCATGGTAATTACGTCACACAAGTCATAAAATAGCTATGAATTATCAAAGGAAACATACCTACAAGATGTGATACTGAATACATAATTATTCGATCATACCCAGAAGAACTAGAGAATTGTAATCGATGTTCAGACATCAAAACCCCTTGACCATAAGACTTTTCAAAATCAATGTCTATGTTATGACCATATTTTTCCCAAGTAATGAATGTTTTACACCGCAGCTAACATTTTTTAAAGGATTTTTTAAAATAAACTTGAAGACTCATACCGGGAATTTCAAATTGATAAAATCTTATGCTGCCAGTGATACTATCTAGTTAGTTTTATTTGCTTTTATTTTCACCTTCTCTTTAGCAGCCAAATTTAACTTACACCATTACCTTGAAGGCTTGGACAATCAGGCTATAACAAAAAGAGATAATTATATGTGACCCACTATGATTCAATGTGAGTGATTCAAAAAAATTTATTTATAGTCTGGTTTATGGTAAATAGAATTCCAGACTATCTTCCAATGCATTTCCCTTGGGCCTGAATAGAAATACTTGCGTGTGAAATCCAAACTCAAGTGCACGCACTGTACAAAGATTAATGTATGAGCACTTATACAGTGGCAAGGGCCTCTACGTTAGATAAGTGATCATGTTGTTTGCTCACCTCCATTCACAATCAAATTCATAAAATGGAAAACCTTCTGTGCTGTCCAACCATATTGGGGTACACGTAATTGGATTCTAATCAACTGAACCTGAAACCACAAGAAGTTTATGAAATCAGTTCCTAACATAAATACGAATCTGGTGAATCTTAGACAAAGTTAATTCTATCACACTTATTTCAAGAGAGAAAATCATATTTACAGGCAACTAAATGAGCAATGTCAGTTGACACTACAAATGCATATATTAGTAAACAATATGGTCATCAAGCTCAATTAACTAGCACATGTCTACTCAAAAACGTGCTTGTTAGCACTTCTGATGTTAATAAAGGATTTGAAACTTTATGCAGTTTTAGAAATCCACACAAGTCTCTGAAGTAAAGAAGAAGAAATCTTAGCTAGGCATTGTTCATTTCACATAAAATATTATGTCAGTGTAAAATATTTTTCCTCAAAGATTGTTAAACCAAAGAAAGGAGCATTTTCTATGTCTGGTGCACCATGGGAAATAATTTCCCCCTTCCGTGGAGCACAGTGGGGAAAAATAAAGGGAGGAGGAGGGGCTCGCTGAAAAGGGAAAAGGAGACTTCTGATAGATGACGGAGAAAAGATGGAGCTCGGGAATGAGGGAGGAGGGCAAAGGTGGCCTTATAAACAAGGGTGGAGACTGGAGTAGCATGCCAGCATGGGCTTTGACTTCCCACAAAATGCTCATATTTTCTGTTGACCAACAGAAAATTTTCCACACTATGATTTACATTACACCAAACACTGGAAAGTCCGGAAAATATTATTCTACGAAAACATTTTACTGGCCTTTAAATAAATCATTCCTGTGTCTGCTTTCCTGAAATTCTAGTATCAGCGGCAGTGGATAGAATAATATTAAAAACCAACCTCGAACTGTTATAACAATTTCTGAAATCTCCCTTTAAAGCACAATATAGTAATAATACAGGCAACCAAACATGTAGATGGTAAGATCAAACTAAACATAAATTAATTTCTTTCAGAAATAACTTTTTCGGTCTGTATAGTTCAGCATCAAACTCATATTATATCTAGATGAATCAGCTAATGTTCAAACACAGAAAGACAGCGAAGATTCAGCGAACCAGTGACAAAGTACCAACTTAAACATGGAAAAATAAAGCAGAAAAAGTCAATATACGGCGAGCGAGTAAAGGAAAAGGATCGTAACCAGGGCGGCGTAGGAGACGAGTTAGTATGCGGCGCAGAGGAAGTAGAACACGCCGTCCTGCCACTTGGGCGACTCGTTGATCTCGTCCCACCAACTCGACAAGTTTGACGACGCTAATCTAGCCGCCTCCGCCGTCGAGAAAATCACTCCGCCCCCGAGATCCATGGGACCAGAATGACTCGAATTGTAGATTTCCGGCCGCAAATAATGGAAATCGATCGCGCAAAGACGGTCCAGCGACGAGGGTTTGTCGGGATGAGAGAGAGGGACAAAACGGCGTTAAGTGAGGACATGGGTTTTTTGTTGCCCTCAGGTAGACTCAATATCTACGGGAATAACAAGCAGTGGGTTGGTGAAATATGGACAATTGTAGGGGTATTATCGACATTTAAGTAATCCAATTTCAGGAAGTATTGGTAGATGATCCGTGTGGGTTTAAATATTGAAGCCGATAAGGTGGAACCTAGATCCCTGGTCCATAAAATATGAAGTCCAGATTTTTTATTTATAATTTTGTATATTAGGAGATTGTCCCTATTTAAATTACAGTCGGATTGAGATTGTAATTTATTCATAATTATTTGTGATTCATTGATAAATTTATCTGCCTACTTAAATTGTAATTTGTATGAAGACAGATGACCAGAGCCCGCATGGAGGTCGTCGGAAGTGGGAGGAT
Source organism: Kaempferia rotunda (assembly GCA_037177415.1). NCBI lineage: Eukaryota > Viridiplantae > Streptophyta > Magnoliopsida > Zingiberales > Zingiberaceae > Kaempferia > Kaempferia rotunda. Next base: position 1,314,846 of record JBAMIB010000066.1, on the reverse strand, counting down.
GGTCGAGCTGCTGGTCGTCGATGGGGACTGCCACCAGGCGGCCCCCCCCCATCCAAACTACAACCTAAACGGCCGGATTGTGATCACAATTTAGCTATAATTTGGATGTGGATCATCTCCTAATTCAATTTTGTAGACTAAAGAACCTGATCTCTATAAGGTGTAAGAGAATACCCGATTGCCCATACTGTTTTTAACGGATTTCCTTCTGGAGCTTAGACATCGCCTGGGTTTCTTTGAAATATTGTTCTTCACTTATTTGTTTTTGCGAAACTTAGTTGTTGTTTCAGCTATTAGATATTCAATTTGAACTCAGATGGGATGAGTAGCTGATGTGAACTTACATATGAGTATTTGATATGAACTTAATATGAGTATTTAATACGAGTTTAACACGATTCTTCCATGTGACTTCTAATAGACACGCAATATCCTTATTCAATTACTCATAAGTTCTAAGATAATAGATCCATAGCGCATCGAATACTTATTTTAAAAAAATGAGTACATATAAACAATTCTCAGGCTCCACACTGCATCGAATCTTCCTCTCAGTGCCAAGCAGAAGCTGAGATCAGGTTCCTATTCTTCCACCCCAACAACATTGCCCCATCTCTCTCTATCAATGTGTAGTTACCTGAGTAATATCCTAACAAAGTCTTTATCACTGAGTTCACATATGGGCTCAGTGGGTAAGGCTGAAAACCTGCCATGGTAAACCTCGACCTCCACTTACCCAGCAGCTCATGCCTTTCTACCCTCTCCTTTCCTTCACAGGCGATGATGTTCACTATGTCCTTTGCCAAACAATGCTTCTCCAAATTGATCCTTTCCTTGCTGTCCCTTGCCAGCGTCGCATCGATTGATTCGAGCATCGCAGAGTAGTAGTCTAATGTCTCTATGAACCTGGTCAGGAATGGTGTTGTGTTGGTGTTGGACTCCTGCTCCACTAAGGTCGTCACTTTGGGCGACAAGCCCTTGACCATCCTTAGCAATCCATCCCGAGGATTGCTCACATCTACGCCTTCGTCAGGCGTGTGGTGCAGCTGCAGAGTGAAATTCACTGCCAGTGCTTCACCTGGTCTAATGTCCAGCATTTCCTTTGTAACCACAGAGCTGTGTGCAGCAAACCATTTGAACTCGAGGGGAATGTTAAACTTTCTCGACATGTCAGACAACATCTTCCCAACTAACTGCAAGCCATCGCCATGGGCGTGCCTTGATTCTGGATCATTGATTCCAGTTATTCTCACATGAGGGGGACCGCCAGGTCTTACGGCTAGTGCCTGTATCAGAGTGATCCATTGGGTTCCTTGCGCGATCTGAAAGTCTATAATGTGGATCTTGTTCTCGTTCTTTAGCGCATCAGCAATTGCCCCATTGGCGGCCATGTAACCAAATTTGAAGTATGGGCAGACATCGTACATGGTACGCATGTATGACAGAAGTTCCTTACTAGTTGGTTGGTGACACTGTAGTGTTTGGTATATGTTGGAGCCAGAAACCTTTTGCCTTGCGGCGAGCCCTTCCAGCACATACACACCGAGACGTTGGATAGGCTCACCGCCAATGGAAACAAGACTCTGGGCTTCTCCTACTAATGATTCAAATGCATCCATCTTATTCTCAGATAATGCTTCGGCACACTTGATCAGCAGCTGTTTCACATCACTTTTTGGTTCTTTGTTGAGAAGCAGCTCCACATAACCATCTGATTCTGATTGCTTGCTCATCCCTCGAAGACGCTTCTCTGGACGGAGTTCATGATCTGAATTCACTATACCAGAGAGATGCTGATCCAGTTCGATCTCATCAGTCAAGAACAACTGCTTTATACGCTGGGGTTGTTTGTTTTCATCGGTCTCATAAACAATATTAGTTTTTGGTTCATCACTATCGGGTGCCATGAGAACCATCTCGATCTCTTGTAAAGCATGCTTGATGCTCTCATGAGAAGCCACGAAAAGTGAATCTGATGCCGCCATTTTATCCGCTTGAAGATGATCTAGGGAAAGTTCCTGCTCAAATGCACTGATGGAGTCTAACCACGGATCATGACTGTTGGTCGGCCTTGAGAAATTATTGCACTCGAATTGGCAAGAAAGAGGGGAGTCCAATGCGTTACCAAGAGCTACTTTGATGGGATCAAATGTCCGTTCGGTATGCACTATATTTCTCGGCGAAGGCAATTCACAAGAGATACCTGCATTATATAATCCATAGGGCCGACGGAAGTCCATGCCTAAGATGATTACCAATCATTCATGAAATACCTACATGCAATAGAAAACAAGAACAAACTACTTTAGGAATTAGCAGCAAGAAAAACATGATATTGATGGAAAATGAAAGAGGTCACGTCGAATGCTAACAATTGAATGTGTTTCGCCATAAAAGAAGATAATCTTCCAAATATATAGCAACTAAGTTTAATCATATTTACATTAAATAGTTTAACCTCGGAGGAAGGATGGGAATTGGGAAAGTGAAGAAATAAGAGGCAAGAAGCTGAGGGAAGAATTTTGATAAAAACACTCCGCAAAGGGAGCTTGTAGCCCCTTCCCTCACCTGTTTCTGTGCACACAATCGGAGGAGAGAGCCCCATGCTGCCTCAACGCTCACATCCTTCCGCAGGAATAAACATAGCCTTAAACTCTGAAGATGGCCTAGCACGACAAACTCCCAAAGCCTAACAAAAATGGTTCTAAGTTCTAACTAACACAATCAAGCTTAATTCGTGTGTGTTAACTCATAGTTAGCATCGTTCCCTTCCCAATTCTTAACAAAAGGATACAAGACTTTAAGATGTATGCAAACCACACGGTGGTTGACGATACACTTTGTTTGCACATTAAAAATCTAAATTCATGTGAAATCTAGAAACCTAGCAGTCAAAATTCAAAACACAAAAAGCCCAAACCGAAACCTTTACCTCCTTCAATCAATCACACTCCAAAACCATAGGCAACCGTCACCTGAAAAGCCCTTTCGTTATACGTAGCACAGTAGCTCCTACGACCATCAAATACACACTTCGAAGCAATCGAAGCCATCAGAGCTCAACAAATTCTTCAAAAAAAAAAAAATCTACAAAAAATCTTTTCGCAGATCCGACAGAGAATGATTCGAAAACACGCCAATTTCACCGTACAAACGAAAACCACGAAAGCAGACAAAAATCGATAAGGTGACCTTCCAACTCTTCACCAAAAGGAACAGACGTAGTGACAGAGTAAGATTTTTTAAAAAAATCTATCATTCAAGGGTTCGTCATCAAACAACTACACAAGAAAAGAAAAGAAAAACACACGAGAAATATACCAGAATCGCAGAACTAACCTTCTAACTCCTCCTGAAATTAGCAGCTAGTATTAGTCCTTCTGCTACTTCTCTGCTTTCCCGTCGAGGAAGAAGATGAAAAAGGAAGCCCCCTTTTTTTAATCTGCTCGAGAGCGAGCTTCTGCTGCTTCTTTTATACCCTCACTGCCTCCGCCCTCAACGGCGTCCCCGAGGCGGAGCCGGAGAATCATCACCGTACGATCGCAATTTCGCGCGCCTGATTGCTCCGCAGCCCGCGGGATTCTTCCCCTAGGACACGCCGAAGCGGACGACGCAGATCTCACTCTCTCGATCGTACGGTGAGAGATCGATTACTCGGGTATTTCTGGTCACTTTTGACTGGGTCGACCACCTCTTGGCCGTCCGTCGCACGGATCCGAGTCAGAGACGCACTGACGGGACCGCGGGTACCGAATCTACCGGTCCCGCTAAAAATTGAATTTAATTTCGTACTATGCTCTTCTTTCCATTACCCCAGATGTGTACCTACTCTGCAGTTGGGTCAAATCCGGGGGTCTCACATAGAAAATGCATGTGAATTAGAATGATTAAGTAGTGTATTTGCATTTTATGTGTGGCCCAAAGCTAATGGCCTAAGAAAAACATATATCATTTGAAATTGTTATATTTCTTTTGGAATATTAGGTATGTTTGAATGAAAATATTGTCAAAATATTCAATTTATTTAAAATTAATCTTATATAATTTTATTTTATTATTTTTTAAATAAATTTAATATTAATTTAATTAATTCTGTACTAATTTTGTATAAATTTTAATTTAATTCGATTAATTAATATTAAATTAATTTTTAATTAATTTAATTAGTTTATTATCCGTGGAGATCAATTTAAGTAACTTGTAGATAAGTTTGGTTTGCCAATTGCATCGCTTGACAAAAATTAGATTAAAATTTGATGTGAACGATAGAAAAAGGAAAAGAATTGTGGATATATATATATATTAGTCATTACGCACACGTGTTACATGTGTAATATAATACATGAATATATCCCATGTAGTAGTATAATGCAAGAGGACGCTCAAAAACCCCATAACAAACTAAGACTCTCTGTCATAAAAAAAATTAATTTAATTTTTTATATGATATTAAATTTATAAGAACTTAATCTTGATAAAAAAGCCGAGAAATGTAAGTTTTTAATGTTACCAACCTAAGATATTTATAAAAGTTTTTCTA
>JBAMIB010000066.1:1299638-1310206 GCA_037177415.1 Kaempferia rotunda | reverse complement strand
GAATTCTCTATCTCGGGCGAGGTGTTGGACTTTGTATGAGGCCTAGAGGATCTATGACGCAAGGGCTTGAGAATACTCGCGAGCGGACTCTATTGGTAATATGAGGAAGAGGATGCTAAACAGTTAGTACAGTTCCTTAGCCGACCGGATATGAGTTTGAAGGGTCTCAACTAGAACTTACATTAGGGGTTTCAACAGACCCTTTGAATTCGCCCGACATGCAAATGATCGGGTAACTGGATCCCTAACCAACTGAAGAAACTCAAGTCATTCTGACCAACGGTAGACCAACCAAACAGACTATACGTAGCCTTACTTGGGTCTACTTTGACCTCCATATCGATCCAGACTTTGACTGTCATATCACCTTAACTTTAGATTCTATGAGCTTCTAGGCCCCCTCAACATACTGTATCAAGATACTATTTTTTCTAACACTTAATAGCTAGTTCTATTTAAATTACTATTCAAATGTGCCAATTAGGGTCCCTTGAGAAGTGTTTGACAATGTATTTTAAATTTATTAAAAATTATCAAAATTTTATAGAGCTATTAAATCCATTTACTATTTACTGAAATATGCTTATCTAGGGCTGCAAGCAGAGCTTGACTATGCTCAAACCTGACTTGACTTAATTTATATGAGCTTGGCTCGAGCTTGAGCTCGCTTGAACTAGTAGAGTTGAGCTCAAGCACGAGCTCGATATTTAATTATAGGCTCAAAGCTCAAAATTTTTTATTTATTATTATTCTTTTAATAAATAAATTAATATATTATATATTATAAAAATATATATTATCATTGTTGGCTAGTTTGGCTGGATGAACCATCGAACTAATAATAATTAGACTCAAACTTAGCTTAATTTATAATTGAGTTGTTCGCGAGCGTTCATGAACATCTTGGCTCATTTAACCCATATCTCATCTAACAATTTAAATTAAATGTTACTATTTAAAGTTTTTTGTTAAAATTATTATATATAATTAAATTTTTTGCTCGTTCTTTATTTTACTTGAATCATTTCTAGAGCTTGCATTCCAAGGGACGAGGAAAACTTAATGGTTTGTGTGCTTGTCTATTCACTTCAATGCATCGTCCTGTTCACCCTAGGGACACCAGTCAGACTACGCGTTGAAAATCTCTAATGGTATGAATAAATCATGTACCAGCCCAGCAGAACCCAATCCTGCCAGACCTATTTTCATATTTCATCTTTTTAAATAATTTTTTATATAAATAATTAAAATCTTTTAAAATCATGATAAATATAATTAATTTTTTTTATTTATTATCAATAACTCATTTTTTTGTTAAACAAACTGGCGAACAAACTAGGCCTATGATAGGTGTGGGCCAAGCAAGGCCTAGTTTCAATCTTTCTTAAATCGCACCAAAATTAGGAGGGCTGCGCTGTTGATGAACTGTCAAGCAAAGCTATCAACAATTATCACGATCACACTTCATTGTCGATACTAACGATTCAAATAATGCTAAAGAGTAACATTTGTTCGAAATATAATCAATTCTTTTTCAGCTGGAATTGTCACATCTTGCAGGCTGGAAAATCGCACAAAGAATCTTGCAAGAATTAATAGTCAGAGTTCATACAAATGCAAGCCATTAATTTGGTTCTCTAAATATGATTCTTGTGGCATTGCAGCTGCTTCACAACAACTGCACTTGTTGTGTACAGCCAAGAATCAGAACAAGTTAGGTAAAAGTAATGTATTCAAAAAGCTGACATATCTTCCTTAATCATGGCGTGTTTCATGTAACTTTGAATATGATTTCCCTAGACCTAGCTTGCAACCACTCAGCCTACTTGCAACGCTCCAATTTCTCATTCTTCTGCCATCTCTCACGGAATTTAAGCTATTTTTCCTTATCTGATGTTATTCATATCATTCTATCAAGATATGATTTCAATTGATATGCAAAAATGAAAGGAAAAAAAGTGACAAATCATCAGGAGCAAAAAAGAATGATGAATTGTAGCTGAACATTGTAAGAAAAATAGTTTTGACTAGAGAAATTCAGTAGAAACTCTGGATTTTTATCTAGTGACCGCTGCTACACTGGCTTTTACAGGAGCACTTAAATGAATGAAATGATTATGGCACATTGCTACAAGTCAGTCCTACTTTTTGCCTCAGTCTAGTTGCTAAAACATCTTACCTGAGAAACAATTTTATATAAAAAAATAGTACTATTCCATGTTGATTTATCAAGCATTTAAACAAAAAACTAACTTGAAGAGAGAATAAGTACATGAACATAGGTTTACTCTTTAATTAAAAAAAGAAAATAACAAGCAAGCTCACTTGAATGGTATAGGAGAAGACAATGGCATCACCTGTGAGGAGCTTGAATGCTGTTGCTTCTCTCCGTCTCTGGTCTTTTCGATCACTATGCTGATGAAATTAGATTCATCTCCTTCTTCCTCATCATAGCCTATGCTTTGTTTTTCCGAATTGTCAACCATGTCAGCACTTGCATCAGCCTTCTTTGCCTCTTCCATTTGCATCTTCTTGTAAAATTTTAGCTCAGCATCCTTCAGGAACTTGAATTTGGGCGACGGAGAGGACCACATCCTGGTAAAGTCTTCTTCCTTTGAGGATTCAAAGAGGGGGTTGAAATTGAATCCACTTCCTGTGCGACAATCCAAGGGACTAATGGGAGGGGAATTTGTCAATGGTGTGTGATCCGAAGAGTTGAACAGATCACTCAGGCTCTTTCCACCATAGCATTTGATGCTTCTCCTTCCTATGGACCTGCCATCCTCAGACTCCATGTCCTCCTTTGTCTCCTCTTTGATGGTGAAGAGAAGCCTTGGGGGGCCTCCTAGGCTGTAGAGCCTCATCAGCTCTGCTTCCATGGTGTCTTTGCCAGGGTTTAAGTGAAGTTGATCAGATTGAGCGACTAAGTCCACTGAAGTAGAACTCTCTTGCTGGAGGATGGCCATGGGAGATGGCCTTTTCCAGGTCCAACAGAAGGGATAATGAAGTTGCTTGACTGGGATGTTAGAGTTGTCCTCAATGTCTCTGTTGATTCTCTTCTTCCTCAAGAACATGTAGACTTTTGCAAGTAGAGCAAAGAAGAGTAAAATTGAAACGAGGCTCAAACCAGTGATCAAACTAGATAAAGATCGCATTTTTTTCTCCCTCTCTCAAATCAACAGAGAAAAAGAACAATAGTGCGGAAGGAAACCCTAGAAATAGGTTAATCTGACCATCTCTGCGACAATGCGAAGCCAGTTTTGGAAGAACTCATCGATCAAACAATGATTACGTTTCTTTTCAAAGACGGATCGAGACAACCAAAAAGGAAGAAAGGACCCAAAAACTAGATCGGCAATGTTTCAAACCCTAGACTCCTCACACGCCCTACGAAAACGGATCCCTTGAGAAGAGAAAACCATCACAAAAAACTCACAATTTGAGATTCGTATCCATGGCGAGAACTAGAAGAAAACGCAACTGGTGACGAGAAATCTCAGATTTTGCTGAAGATAGCAAAGGAATCACGAATACGCCACGAGGATTTTAGCCAACTTGAGAGAATTGAGAATCAGAATTCTTCTGCGCTTCGCATGGGAGTCGTTTACCCGTTTGATTTCTGCGACGAGACTGCGTTGATTTCGAGAACTCTTCACATGGAGCAGATGGTGAAGTTGCTGCGTTGTTTAACGACAATGGATCAAAATAATTCAAAATTAAACCTAAAAAAAAAGGTGATTTTAATTTATTTTCTTTAAAAAAAACCCTAAGGTATTTCATATTCCTATTTTATTGTTAAAATGCTGCCTTTATTAATGAGTGAACTATTTAGATAATAATTTAGAAGCACAGAATATGAATTTTAAATATTAGAAAAAACCATAAGGGTCACATTGAAAAATATGTTATCTTCGATATTTACAAATTTGCCCTACCAATATTCAAAATAATAACGAATTGGAAAGAGCCATCTGTGACGCTCCTTTTGGACATGTTAGTGAATGATTCCCGTGATCTTTTCTTTTGTTAAGGAAAACAATAAAATACATAAACGAGTCAAAACGCGTACATATTACTTACCAGTAAATTAACAGTCGTAATTTTGTTAGAATTAACATATAAATAATAAAATTATTATTATATATTTTTTATATTACGCGTACATTTAAATATATTTGTTGATGTTCTTATTGCATTAAGTAACATGGCATGTCTTTTTAATTCAATTCTAATTATAGTTTATATGAAAGTTTCAACATGTGGTCGTGCCGGAGTGGTTATCGGGCATGACTAGAAATCATGTGGGCTCTGCCCGCGCAGGTTCGAATCCTGCCGACCACGACTGTTTTCGTTTTTACTGATAAAGATGTATTTTAACATTGATGTTAAAGCGGTTTATCCCTTTGATAAAAAATATTAATAATAAAAACTTATCTTAATATTATTTGTACAAATTAAATTGTTATCTTAATATATTTATATATATCTTTTAACGAAAATGAGGTTAGCTAAACGTGTGTATGGTGTCGTCCAATATTAACCATTGGATTCGGACGTAGCCACGTGATTTAAATTTTGATACACATCATCTCTAGGGAGATAATCCTATTGGAGAATAAAGCGCAGCGATCCAATAGCTTTGGCCTGCATACAGCCGAGCGCCATGATAACGAATGGATACGAAATCAATTAAATAAATAAATTTAAATAGTTAATTAAATTAAATAAATAAATTTAAGTATATAGATATATATCCATATAACATTCGTGAATAATAATAAAAATGAGTAACGTTCGTAACAATATTTTTTTTTAAAAAAATACTATTAATAAAAATTTTATCAATCTAGTAAATAAATAAAAATATTTTTAAAATAAACATATAAATTTAAATTATCAAACTCAATTCCAGTTAAATAAGTAAAAATTTTAAATAATAAGTAAGCACGAATTGAGAATTTAATAACATCTAAATGAACTAAACTCAAATCAAATTTGAACCAAGTACAAGCCAAACTTAAACTAATCTCAAGGTTATAAAAAACAAACTAAGTTAATCTTGAATAATTATTTAAATGATTTAGTTTATTTTAGGCTCGACTCTGATTAGTTGCCTCAAAACTTAGTTCGGCTTATTTATAACCATAAAGATAAGTAAATTAAACAATTGACTCACTTAAAAAAAAAAAATTCATGCAATAGTCAATATGTATAATATGTAAATAGATAAATGCAATGGTAGTAAAAGTTATAATACACTATCCAACATTCCTACACAATCTATCTTCTAACAATATGTGAGGAAGTAAATTAGAAAGCTCTAGTTAACCGGTATAAGGTCTATATTAGATAAATAAAGCTAACCTATTACAGAGAAGAGAACCTATTAAAATAATGTATGATTCGATGGGTTGAAATTTTTTCAAATTTGATTATGAAAAACAGTGGTTGCTTTTTATCATCTTAAATATGTCTCATCCTAAAATTAAAGATTATTTAAAATATTTCTCATAAAAATTTCGCTGGCCTATTGGCTCAGTTGGTTAGAGCGTCGTGCTAATAAATGGGCCATTTAACACGTTTTTGGAAATAATTATTTATATATGGGATACTTTATTATAGGACTCTTGAACGGCGGTCCCTTTTATTAAATGGACTGTACTAAAACTATTCCTTTTATTAAATAAGATTGATATACAATAAACGTAAAACGTTTAAGAAGTGTGGTGGTGCCGGAGTGGTTATCGGGCATGACTTGAAATCATGTGGGCTCTGCCCGCGTAGGTTCGAATCCTGCCGACCACGCCAGTTTTCTTTTTTAATGATAGAATATTCTTTGTTTAAAAAATGAAAAAACGCAACACGTCACCACGATGTATCTGAACGTTGATGTTAAAGCGGTTTAGAATAGATCCGCCATTTGATTTAAATTTTTAATTAACAAATCATGATCGTCTTTGACATCATCTCTCTGGAGATAATCCTATTGAAAAATAAAACGCTGGTGGAATCCAGTAGCACGCCATGATAATGATAAATAGGACTGTAAATGGATACAATATCAATTATATAAATAAACTTAAATAGCTAATTAAATTAAATAAATAAATTTAAATATATAGATATATATATCTAATTTGTTAATATTTATGAATAATATTCATAAATAATAATAATAATGCTTATCATTTATCACAATATTCATAAATAATTTTATAAATAAAACTCTTATTAACCTATTGAATAAATAAAATAATTTTTAAAATGAACATGCAAATTTTGAATTATCAAACTAAATACCCAGCTAAATAAGTAAAAATTTTAAACAATCAATAAGCTTGAATTGAAAATTTGATAATATCTAAATGAATTAAGCTCAAGTCAAGTTTAAACCAAGCTTAAGCCAAATTTAAACTAAGCTCAAGGTCATAAAAAATAAATTAAGTTAATCTTGAACAATTATTTCAATAACTTGGTTAATTTTAGGTTGTTAAGTTGACTTATCAAACAAGTTTGAACACCTCAAAACTTGACTCTACCTATTTACAACCCTAGCGATAAGCAAATCAAACAATTGGCTCACTTAAAAAAAAAATAGTTCTCGCAATAGTCAATATGTATAACATGTAAATAGATGAACGCAATGGTCATTTGCACCAATGACTAGTAATCATCCGTGATTTATCTCCTCTGTATTGGCTTAGGGATGAGTTGGCGGGGGCACTGGGGCGAGCGAATCGTCTTTTGCCACATGAATGTAATTATAGCAAAAGTTAGAATCCACCATCCAACAGCTCTACATGATCTATCCTATGACAATATGTGACGAGGTAATTAAATTAGAAAACTCTAGTTGGGTAGTGCGGAGAGGAATTTTTTTTCGGTTGTATCAAGATTCTTAAATTAGGAATTTTTATTACTATGGAAATTTATTCCATTGGTGTACACTGACGGAATTTAAATTTGGGCAATAAAATTATTTTCGACGAATTATCTTCTGACAAATTTTTTCCGTCTTAATACTGTCACTAAATGACTACACTGACAGAATTACGATAGAATACTTTGTTGGTAATTCTAGATTTTTTTTTTGCAGTGTAAATGTGTGGGAATTACATTTCTGAGCGTGATAATCCTCATATAGATCTTGATCTTAATATCTCTAGTGAATAGATTCATTCTCCAATGTTGCAATAGTGTTACTCACCTTCTACAACACTATCGTCAGTTAAAAAATCAGAGAGGCTTTGTTAGAAACGCCTTCTGACATATGTTTCTATCTGTGTAAGACAATCTTCATCCCTTACCTAGGCGTTCACTTTAGGAACCAACATCTATACTAGCAATTTTCTATCGAGAATTATCATTATTAATTTTTTTTCAAACTCTTTTCTTTGGTCATTATCACTCTCAATTTTTCATTAGAAGTAAGGATATGATTCAAGATTAAAGTGAAAAAGGAAAGAGATCGAAGGCAAAATAAGCTAGCGGACATTTCGGATCAAGTAGCCACTATGAAAGAGACTTTATGCAAAATTAAATTAATTAATCAATCCTTTCTAATATATAACTTCAGAGATAGTCAATGAGATTATCTGAATTAATCGTCACATAATTTAGCTGAATTTATTTTTAATCATTTGAAAATGATAAGCCAAAATTAAATTCACATATCTGTAACTGCTAAAGGGAACTTCACGTAAATTGTGGGTGGAGCCTCCCCTATGTTAAGTGTTAGTGTGCCCATATATTTAATTATTAATTTCTACATCATGAGCCATATCACACTCCAATCACACCAATTAGTTATAAAAAAAAAACTTAGACATAGTTATTGTTTAAGCTTCATGCACGTGCAATACATTAATTAGGATGAAAACAATAATGATTTCAAATTAACATTCTTGATATATTCTTTCTAATTCATCAACCATTTTATGTTAAAAGCTTTACTTATGATATTTATTTTTATCATCAAAATTAATTATGTCCCGTAATACTTTATTCTCTAAACAAAAAAATTGTAAACTATGATTGAACTTAGGAGCTGGGTGTTAAAGAGCCAATTAGTGGGTAGAATTTAATTGTGTTCAAGCTTCTTTATTTACTAATCAAATTTATTGAAACTTGTTTATTAAAAATCTTATCAATTTCAAGTCGAACTTGAGTTGAAGCTCAACTTTTCTTATTTTTAATATTTTTATAAATATTTTTTTTAATAATTATAATTATATATATATTTAAATGAAAAATAAGAAATAAATTTATAATTTAATTGATTCATAAATAGTTTCTGTTCAAATTTATTTATTTTATTATATATTGTTTTACTATTTAACTAATATAAACTAACTTTATTAAGTTAAATAGTACTAAGCTTGTTCATTTACAATCCAAAACGCATTCTTATCACTACTTTTATCATAGATAAATAAGTTGTTATATAAGATCGGCATTTGTTATTTTTTCAAATTATATATATAACAAAAAAAAAAAAACCACTTGCTTGAAGTGGAGCAGTTGGGATGTACTTCAAAAGAGAGACAACAAGGTCATTTGAGATTAGAATAACAATGAAATCTTATAAAAGGAAGGGAAAAGAAGGGGAGAAGTAAAAAACTAATAGAGAGAATAATTGACAAAAGATAAAGTTAAGGGTTGTAGGAGTGAAAGGATCACCTGAAAAGTCGAAGAGAAATCTTCTAAAAAAATAATCAGTTAATGGATTTTGATTAAATATTAGATTCGATTTCATTTGCGTACGTGAGCTGCCTTCTTAGATCAGCATTTCTCCCCTCCACCTTCCCTCCTAAGCTTCCACTCTCACTTCCCTCCTAAGAAACTAAACTGATCCTGTCTATAAATACGGAGATAGATACCTTCTGTGTACCGTGCTCCCTTATCATCTACATCATAAACCTTCACTCCTTATTCACTTGGGCAATTGGGCAGCTGGTGGTGGATTTTCCAAGAGAAGATGAAGGTGAGTACTGCTCTTTCAATCATCCTTAATCTTCTGTGCAAAGTTAATGGCTTGCCAACTCTGTGATATCCTCTCACCTCCTAATTAATATATATCCTTCAATGATTCTTGTGGAGTTTAAAAGCTCTTAAAAAGCTCGTTCCCTGTAAAAATTAATTAGCCATCTCTTCAATTCATTCAAGTAATTAAAGAAGATAGGTAAGGATGAAGCTATTTTTCAACTTTAATTACCGTTTCTTTTGGATGAGATCATTCATTCTTTTGAACATATATATGCTGGAGGTTTAGCCATCCAAGTATTATATCCCAATAGCCGATGTGTGTTTCGCCTGCAGAAAATTGTGATCAAACTGGATTTATCTGATCACAAGGAGAAACAGAAGGCGATGAAGGTTGTATCTACCCTCCGAGGTTGTATTTTGCCTTGTGATCCAACTTGTTGAATTTCAGACTCACTTTGTGCTCATTGTATAGTTGCATTGCATGGTATCAAATTGTAGTTAATTTCATGGAACAGGGATTGATTCGGTCTCCATCCATATGAATGAGAGGAAAATGACAGTGATCGGGTCCGTCGACCCCGTGGATGTTGTGAGCAAATTGAGGAAATTCTGGAAGACGACTGACATTGCCTCGGTAGGGCCGGCGAAGGAGGAGGAGAAGAAGAAGGAAGAGCCTAAGAAAGAGGAAGCAAAGAAGGATAAAGCAAAGGAGGAAAAGAAAGAGGAAGGCAAGAAGGATGAGAAGAAAGAGACCCATGAAGGAATGATCGAAGAGCTACTCAGCTCCTACAATCCTAACATGAACTCCTATTACTTCGTGCAGAGCGCAGAAGAGGATCCAAATTCTTGCAGCATCATGTGAGGAGAAGAAAGGACCTTCCATCCTTGGAATGAAGCAGGGATGTAAAAATTGGAGGTGCCAATGTTGTAGAACTATGCATCTGCAGGGATATATGCCCTGAGAGGCAATAAACAAGTTGTGCAACTATGTGCAGCAGCATCTCTTACAAGTTACAATACAACTGACTAAAATGCTTGAAATATTAAAATTTTAAGGTCATACTTGTAATTATAAATATTTAATGTCATTAATAAATAAATTATAAAATTAATGTGATCGAATTTGAAACTAAGGAATATGACTTAAGGGCTTAATTGTTATGAATATAAAAGTGTGGATATCATGTGCAATTTTTAATTTGTTGAGGGGCCAAATTAGAAAATATATAAACTTTAGCTTCTATATATATATATGGGTTCTGGTCCAGTTTGCAGAAGGACGATTATGTTTTGTTTTACATCGATAAAATTCTCTGGATACTAAGAAAAGTATGCAAATTGAAGATAATTCCTAGAAGACGATAGTAAACTATGGATTTTGGTCTAGTTTGCAAAATGAGTATGTTATTTATGTTATAATCCTTGTGTTCTCTTTTCAGCAACTGTTACTACTATTTTTACTAACTTAAGCTCAATACCGATTATTAATGGGACAAATTTTAAGAATGGGAAGGAGAACATTCTTATTGTTCTCAGCTGCATGGATCTAGATCGTGTGATTCGAACAGAGAAACCCACCACTC
>JBAMIB010000066.1:1282986-1295553 GCA_037177415.1 Kaempferia rotunda | reverse complement strand
ACAAATTATTGAATTGTAAAGAGTGTCATTATAAAATATTTATAATGACACTTTTAATAAGTGTTATAAAGAAAATGTCACAATAGATCATTTTTTGTTGTAATGGGATCAATTGTTTTTAGTCCAAGTAGTCAAGATAGTTGCCTCCAATTCATCTCCTTTTCCCATCGTTCTTCAGCTTTCTGTAGAAAAAAAAGGGGAAAGGAGGCTTGTGTAGATGGTGTGAGCAGGCAAGAAGTCAGTCGTGCAAACCACGTGAGCAGTCGGTCGTGCAGGCCACGTGAGTAGTCGGTCTTGTCGCCTTGCTCGAGCGGAGTAGCAGGGCATGCCGCCTTGCGCAAGACCGGTTCCAGAAAGCCCAAGCGGTGAAAAAACAAAAGCGGAAGAAGATGAACTAATCTCTTGGAGACACCTCACAATTTGCCAAGTTCGTGCTGCTCGTGCTCGTCAGGTTGAAGAAAGGAAAGACACGGAGATGGCGGTTTGTTGGCAGATAGGCTGCTCACAGATATGGTTTCTTTCCGTCCAATTTTGAAGGGATGAAAAAAATGTCTCAAAATGGATCCACGATTGATTTCATCAACGGTCCGTCAATTATTTTAGAAGAGATAAAGAAGAAAAATGATGAATAATACATCCTCTTGTGTGAAGTAAATCATGGAAAAAATTTTCTACGGAAAATTTTCATTTCTCTCACTCAGCCATCCATCGATACGAGTAAATAGGGCATAGATGTCCTCAAAGTATTTTTAGATAGAATTTTACAAAACATAAGAGCACAAGTCGGTTCGTTAGCTGTATAAATTAAAGTTTATTAATTAGCATGAAAAGGAAAACTAATCTTATATCTTTAATCCAAAATATTAAGTGTAGGAAACCCAAATAAATAAAAAGTCTTGAAAGGTTGAGTGGCCAAAGTCATAGCCCGGAAAACTCATTACCGGACTCCGCCTGTGTCCGTCAGGGGCATAATGTCAATTTTGCTCGTCTCTTCCATATTATAAAGAAATGAACTTTTTAATGTCCCAAATTTGAACCAAAGAGAACAATAAACGTGTCGCTGCATCAAATTTATAAATCATAAAAAATTGTAAAGTTATCACAAACATTACTTGCAGCTAGCACATAATTTTGGAAATCATAATATATAACTCCTTTTAAAAAATACAAGACGAATATGAAAAGTATACTCCATAGACAATTAAGTTAGGCACCAATAATTGGAGAAATTCTTAAATATCATCTCACTTTGCATTTTATATATTCTGCAGCGCTCTATCTTTATTATCCACACGATACCTTCCAGAGCAAAGACACAGAGAACACAACAAGTGACATGAAGAGAGAGCTTGAGATCGACTTCATGCAATAATTCCTCCTCGATTTCATTAAAAAACTAAGCCATGTGTTTCTTTTACAAAATACATGCACTTAATGCTGCATTATCAACAAATTAATTAATTAATCAATCAATTAAGCTGCATGTCGCACGCAGAGAACAAATTACAAAACAAAAACTAGGATCCCATTTTATCAGTACCACTCGTTCCAGTAGTGTTCAGTGTTATTCAAATCCTCTCTAGTCTCTAATATAAATAAAACATCTTTATTTCATCTTTTGGTTATCGTGGCACAGATTCAAGCCAGGACAGATTTGTCACTGTCAAATAATTGGTTTTAGAAAATGGCATATAATTAAGCATTAATTAATTCAAAAGATCTTGCAAGTGCACAAAGTTAAATTTATATTAATATATATAAGAAAAGTAAAGTATCACGTCACGTGTTTATAGGACCTTGATAGAAGTTGTCCCTCGATTGTGGTCCTGCGTGAGTCCCCACGTGTATCACGTGAAATCAAGTGTGGCCATTAACTGTGGCCTCTTGAATCATTATTGTAAGCTCTTCACTGATTAATTCCATAATATCATTGATAATTGATTGTTGGTGCAGCTTGCAAGCTTCAATTTGTGTGATCTGACTTAAAGAGAGGAACCAGGAAAGCACAAGGTTCACACAGCTCCGTCACAAAAGGGAAAGGTACACATGCAGTTCGAAGGCGACTCTTGCATACAAATACAACGCATAGTATAATTGGAGGATGGTGCAGGGCCTCCTACAATTATTTTACTCGAACAGCTTTGGGTAAATTTATAATAAAATAACTTTGAAATAAAACATTTTCAACGAGGCGACTCGAACTCCAAAATTTAATATTTTCTTCACGGTAATATTGAATATTATATTTAGCAATGCTCTGGAACAGGGTGAGGACAGGCATGACGGCACTTGCCACCAACCTGGCGCACAATTTGGACGGTCGACGTCAAAAGTACGTTTCCCTCGTGCCGTTCAGCGACCTTTTCTCTCCAGGGAGTTGTTTAAACCAATCTCGCATTCCTGTCTGTCCATTAGAACTCAACCAACGTCTCGATGCGCCTCCACGTTGCACCGCGGACGATCCCGTGACTTGTCGTAATCTAGAACCTTACAGGTGATCCAACCGAATCTAGACACGTGGTTGAATCGAGAAGCTACAACGCAACTGCTAGGTCTTCGCGGCTTAATTGCGTATCTTATTCTCGGTTAATCGCTGCCAATTTTGATCGAATTATCTAAATGAAGGGATTGACGCGGTTGTTAATGGCGGGTTAGGAACGATGCCGCGGGCTATATTAATCGATGCATTGCCGACTCTTTTCCTTCCCCTTCTCCTTCCTTCTCCTTCGATCAAGCTGCTTCGCAGAGGATCAAAATACTTCCTCTCTTCTCCTCTTTGTTGGTCGCTAAATTTCGCATTGCTTCTTCGCGTCGTCCGCCCCCTTGATTTCTGTAAGTTTCCTTAATTACTCCGCTTCGGTAATGGAGTAAAAAATTGGCTCGCTCTTAGAAGGATTTCGATTTCGTTTTTTTTCCCGAGAATCTGTGAAAATATTGGGAATGTATGTTGTGTTATGCTTGGAAAGTTATGATTGGCCTAAAAAAGATGGAAGATGTGATCTTTTAGCTTCTTTTTTTGTCAAAGTTGAGTTTTTGCTGATTGTTGTTTTATAATTTTTCAAGCTTGTGTGGTATCAATATGGAATTCGAGGGTAGGTACAAGAATGTTCAGTCTCAGGGTGGCCGATTTGATTGCCTTCTCTTTGGTGAGTCTTCGCATTTGCCTGCTTGGAGTTTTCTTTTTGTAATCTCTGAATGCAGATGAGATGTTTGTAATTTTTCATCTGAGATCAAGCTTTATTAATGCAGATCTTGATGACACTCTCTATCCATTGAGTTCTGGCATGGCCGCAGAGTGCCGCAAGAACATCGGAGGTAGGGCAAACTGATGCATCTTTAATTCATTGTCTCTGTGGAGTTTTCCTTCTTTTCTCATTCTTTTTTAAGAAGATCAATTGCTTCATTTTTTACAGAGTATATGCTTGAAAAGCTTGGGATTGAAGAGAGCAAGATACCGGACTTGTGCGCTGTCCTGTACCAGAAATATGGAACAACAATGGCCGGTCTAAGGGTACTTTAAAAAGTTTTTATGTTTTGTTCAAGTTGTGCTGAGTAGGTGTAAGCTTGTACTAATGCAAACTTTGCTTCTTTCTTCTCAGGCCATTGGCTACAACTTCAATTATGATGATTACCACAGGTTTGAATTCGACTCGATTCTTGTCTGATAGTGTTCTTGTCTGATAGTGTTTGTAAATCAAAGACTATATTGATTTCTTGTGGTTTAACTTTAACAGCTTTGTTCATGGAAGATTACCTTATCAAACACTGAAGCCAGATCCTGTTCTAAGACAACTCTTGTTGAGCCTTCCAATTCACAAGGCCGTAAGTTTGCAAGACTTAAGTTATTCAAAAACTCTGTTGGCTCAGCTAATTATCTTTTTCCATTTCACTAACAAGTTCATCTATCAATTTGCTTTACACAGATATTTACGAATGCCGATAGAGATCATGCTGCCAGAGTTCTCAAGCGGCTTGGTCTAGAGGATTGCTTTGAGGGAGTTATTTGCTTTGAGACACTGAACCAACCATTCTCTTCCCCTGGGGAAGAGACCTCAAGCAACATCTTTGACATAGTCGGTTACTTATCGAAACCTGACGCTGCAGTTGATCAACCAAAGACACCAATACTGTGCAAACCATCCGTAGAAGCCATGGAGCAAGCTCTCAGAATAGCAAATATTGACCCCCAAAGAACTGTGAGATACACAAGATGGATGCTATGATCTCTCATCCTCAGCATGAATTTAGTTAATTGTGCTAAAATAAAAACCTTTTGCAGGTTTTCTTTGACGACAGCGTGCGGAATATTCAATCTGCAAAAGCGATCGGACTCCACACTGTCTTGGTAAATATTCAAAAATTTGCTTCTTGTGCTGGATTATATCAAGCAAACAGTTTATGAAATCAATGAGCCATTGGTGGATTTAGGTTGGCACTTCACAGAGAGTCAAAGGCGCAGACCATGCGTTAGAAAGCATCCACAACCTAAGGGAAGCATTACCTGAACTCTGGGAGGAGGCCAAGAAATCCAGCAACATTCGACCGTCGAACAAGGTCACTATGGAGACCTCTGTGACTGCCTAAGCTAATTCTTCTACCTTGTCGTTGGCTTTGTGCATATGTTTCCTTTTCTTTCTTGTTAGATGGCTCTTATTCCACGATCATGTATTTCCTACAATGCCTGCAATATTCCACGATCATTTTCATCAGAAACTTCAGAGTATTCTCCTCTTGAACCTTCCTGAAAATGATGTTTGGTGAAGCCGTCAACATTTTGCTTGATTTCAAAGGGAAGAACCAGAGTTGAAAACAATTAAAATTAAGAGAGAAATGCTCTGGTCGTAATGGGCCAAAGAACAACAATTATAGTCAAATTAAAGTTGGATTAATTAATTGATAAAAAAGGTCATTGGAGTGCACGTCTTAGTCTGTCTCTGAAAAATCAGCACTGCCTTTCATGCCATCAATTTCCTTGAATAGTTTATAAAACGCGCGTGATGGAGTCCACGAGTCCACAAGCTTATTCAATAATCAATTTGTTGAGAGGAAGCGAGACCAAAGTTTATTTTTCTGTAATGCTCAAGCAGTTCCGTTTCCATGGCGTTGCAACACTGGAGTGCGAGCACAAAGTTCAGTGAAGCTCAAGATGCTAGACACCAATGTGCTCAATAAGCCTAACTTGATGCAAGCTAGACTAGAACACAATTTGAGAATGAAAAATAATAAATATACACACTAAAGATCTCCTCACCGTTCTCTTATTGTCTCCTCCATCTCCAACCTAACGTAGATCATGATGTTTTATTGGGTAAAAAAAAAAAACTGGTTATTACAAGGTTAAATTAATAATCCAGAGCAAACTGCAAATGGTGCGCCACCTAAAAACAACCTTGTAAAATTCTCAGAATGAATCCATTATAGAACAGAAATGGATGAACAACAACAACACAATGTACAACACATAACACACTCAAAAGTTGCTAAATGTAAGACACTGTATGAGTTCCCTAAACCTTCTCTTGGTTAATTTCCATCTCTTCACTTCCTCTGAGGCATTTTTGTGCTTCCTCTATGGCTGCTCAACTTCTTGGTCTTAGGACTCCTCCCTATGTCTTTAGCATCCTGTAACTGTTCTAAAGCAGTGACAACCTGATCCATCGTTGGCCTTTGCTTTGCTTCCATGGATAAGCACTGGAGCGCAAGAAGGGCCGTTTTCCGAGCTCCTGACGGCGAGTACTGCCCTTCCAATTTGGGATCCAATATGTTCATAGTACTTCGCTTGCTCGCAAGAAAAGGCTTCGCCCACTCTACCAAATAATGTTGTCCTGCCGGCCGGTTCTTGTCGATGGCACGCCGTCCCGTCAGCATTTCGAGAAGAACAACTCCGAAGCTAAACACATCGCTCCTAGAAGTCAAGTGACCTGTTATAAGAAGAATGAATCAATAAGTTGGAACATCTCTTAAGAATTGGGACGGCGAGGAACAAGATATGTCGGAAATCCTTAAACTGATTGAAAGTATTGTGATTTACTAGTCTGCAAAAATCTAAGATCACAAAGGTGAAGCAAACTACCGGTTGCTAGATACTCCGGCGCAGCATAACCATATGTACCCATCACCCTTGTAGATACATGGCTTTTGTCCCCGGTCGGACCATCTTTCGCCAATCCAAAATCAGAAAGCTTTGCGTTGTACTTCTGCACAACAATACAAGGCACAAAGATTAGCATTCAAAGTGAGTTAAAACACATTCAAATGGAATTAAGGAACTGATATAAACTACACACCGAATCGAGAAGCACATTGGAGGTTTTAAAATCGCGGTAAATGACTTCCGCCTTGCCTTTGTCACTATGCAGAAAAGCAAGTCCTTTTGCAGCTCCAAGAGCGACCTTCATGCGGAGATTCCATGAGAGTGGCTGATAGTATGAACTCCCTGGATTGTAGTAGAGAGTTTTTAACCTATTATACTTAATTTACTCTTAAGAAATAGGAATATGTGTCATGTGATCCTTTCTTTACTTTTTAATGTCAGAAAAAAAACAATGGAAATGAGATTTATCTAAGAAAAAAAGTGGGATTTTATCATTGATTTATCATTAAAAAATGATATAAAACGAGCCATGAACCTTTGTCTACACCGAATATTGGACGATGAGGCAGACTCATATAGGTGAATCTAAACTCAAGGTCGAATTGCAGATCACTGTGGCTCACTGCGATAGAAGACCAAACACTGGCTCGATTCAGTAACCGATCGATATAACTCCTGCCGGTGAGTAACAATTCCGACAAATGAGACTCTTGTATTGCTCCGTTCGAAAGAAGGAACAACATTCTGAGACTATTGGTGAGTTTGAAAGGAGGAATAGCTAAAAGAAGGATTGAGAAAGAATATAATGGCCACTGCAGGAATAGCTATTTCTACGAACAAAACAAAAACAAGCAGGCACAAGACTTCAGTAACTCAAGCATGAAGAATGATACTAGAATTGCAATAACATAGATCACAGAGTCAGAGACTTACTCCGGAAAAAATGATTCTCCAAGCTGCCCCGCGGCATAAACTCATACACTAGAAGCCTTTGCTCATCCTCCAGGCAGTATCCGATAAGCTTTACGAGGTTTGGGTGCGACAGCTGACCCAAGTAATTAACCTCAGCCTACAAGAGTTGAATTTGTTCTTAATTTACGTCGCAATAAAAATCCCAGCCACCAGTTCAGTGTTAATGAAGTTTGAAGGAAGGAACTGCCACTCACCAACCATTCCCTGTGACCCTGAAACCCTTCCTGGTTCAGTTTCTTCACGGCAATGACCATTCCAGTCCCAGGCTTGGCTGCTGCAAGCGTGTTCTCATCAATCCAACCCTTGAACACAGAGCCAAAGCCTCCCTCTCCGAGAACACTGTCTGGCCGGAAGTTCCTCGTTGCGGTTCTGAGATCATTGAAGCTGAAACTCTTCAGGTTCGAAGACGACAAGATCTCGCCCTCGGTCCGAGACAAAGAGGAAGCAGAGATGACCCTGCTGCTGGAACTGCTCAACACATTAGCTTTCCTAGTGCCATGTTTTAAGTCACCTACAAGAAAAGATATTATATATGATGATCCTACAAGAGTTTTCTCAATAGCTCAGAAGTCAGAAAAAAAGGTGAAGTTTAGTACCGGAAGTGAAGGCTGCATCGGCGGGGCTCTCCGCCTTGATTTGTTTAGCCCAGCAATTCCCCATGAAGATCTCTGAGCTCTGTCAAGTTACTCAGCTCTTTTTAATCTGCCTTAGTGACAATACAACAGTGGCCAGAGAGGGAGAGGGCTTAATTAATAGCAGAAGCTGTGGACCCACTCAGCAACTAGTTCAACTTGATTAAAAGGGCGGAGAATGAACAGGGCACGACGTGGGACATTTGGTTTCATCTGTATAAAATCTAAAGTGATGGCCATGATTAAGTTGCATCACGAGATCGAGCTGAGGCATCTAGATATCAAATCTATTGTACTAGATTTTGTTGAAGCAGGTCTGGTTCATTGTATCAGTAGTCCAAGCTAACATCTTTTAGCAGAAAGCTACTGCAGCTAACTAACATCTTAAACTTTCACCACAAAAAAAATTAAAGTGAAAATTTTAAAGGGCATTTATTTTTTTTTTAAAAAAATATCACTAGAATTATTAAGGTGATTTGGTGATACCATCTTGATGGATCTAAATATATCAGCAGCTGAAATTCAACATTTTATCCCCAACTTTGGATGCCAGAGTTTAAAGGTTCCAAAACTGCGTTGGACTTTGTGAGAAGTTCAAGTGGAGACCAGTTCTCATTTGAAACAGTTCTGATGGTTGGAAATTTCCTCCATCTGCATGCGCTGCAGTTTGGTTGACGTTGACTCTTGTAGCCGAGTGCAAGGTATAATAATGGAGTGCTCTCGATTCATGGAGACTCCATGACAGAGGGCGTTGACCACAATTTGGACGATGCATTGTGGAGATAAGGTTGGGGAAGAGAAGGGAGGAGAGGAGATAGCATCTGGATGCCTTTTGACCAAAGGCATGTGGTTAATCACAAGAGTATTTTGGACTAGGAAAAGAGGTCCAAGGATCTTTGTCTTTGATAGGCGATTGCATGTAGTTCTTCAGCCTTCTGCTCATGAATCGCGACAAGTCAAACCCCATGCATAATGATCTATATTATTTATAAGGAGGCCCTCAGGGCATAGCACAGAATATACTATTTATAAGGCAATGAAATTGAAAGAGCAGTCAGGGAAGTGGGTAGGTTGATACAATTTTAACAGCGATTCAAGTCATTGCAGTCATGCTCGTTTGAACAATATTATTGCAGATTTGCAGTCATCACTATTTTCAGGGAGAACTCTATCTGTGAAGACACAACCACTCTGGATGGGAAGGAGGATATCGAAGAAAATGAGGATGTGCCAGACGAAGAAGATACATACTTCCCTCAATTGAGGTTTAAAAACCTCATGGGAACTTAAAATTTAATTTGTGCTTGCCTTGTAAAAAAATGATGTTGCTGCATCATTGCGATGGCTAAGTTGACTGAGGAGCATCAGCTGGTTTAATTTGGTGAAGAAACGGAAGAATTGATTAATGTGTTAATTTTTTTAGGTAAAATAGGAATTTTTCTTTTGATGAAAACTTAAAATATATGTTTTTTTTTTATGGTTTTAATAAAAAAGGATGATCCAGTTAACAACGGGACAAAGTTACAAAGGTTATTTGACCTCTATTCACTCTTCGTAGTGATGAAAATCATCGAAGAAGAATTAAACCAAGAATGGCCAGAGGATTTAGAACCGATAAAATATTTTTATGGTGACAAAATGACCATGGAATCGCTCCAACTTCATCTTTGCTTTTGATGCTGCCGCTGCTAGAGTGCTAGTGCTTCTTTTGGAGTCGATGGGAGAAGAAGAAGAGGTCGATCTCGTCGCTCCCCATGCAGCTGCTGTACAACACACGGCATCCCTTCCTGTGCACGCAGAATTCGGCAAACCTCTCCACCGCCGACGCCGTTCACTGCCCGCACGCCAACCCCCCGATGCCCCGCGTGCACTGCGCAAGCCCGTAGACGGTCACGTACGGCGAGCTAGAACACCGTCGTCTTCGGCCTCCCCATCCCTCCGCTCCCCGGCGCCACCGCCGCCGCCCGCGCCATCCTCATCACTCCCCCCACCGCCGCGTCGAACGCGTCGCCGTCGCCCGTCACATTCTCCACGTTGTACAGGATGAGAGACTAGCCGGTGTCGGACTTCCCGATGAAATTTTCATCGTCGTGCCTCAGGAAGCAGTAGTCGTTCCTGTTAAGAACACAAATCTATAAATTGATTTTCTTTCTTAACAACAATTTAATTAGTTCGTCAATGAATTTTAAAATGATATATACCGGAGTTCAAAGTTCAACAGTATCAGTGTACCAGATTCGGGCGTCGGCTTGGTGCGGACACGCCGCCGGGGACATATTATATTAAGATATATTAAGAATCTGACATCAATATTAATTAATTTAATAAAATCTACTATGAAATTATATTAATATCGCTTCCTTAGTTGTAGGTATTATTATAAATTTTTCTCATTAATCAATTATTGATCAGTTCGAGATTCAATTACGGTGTATTATTAAAATTTTTTCTCATTAATAGGTATATTTAGTCCCATATTTTAGAATTAACAATGCAAGTAGAGAAACTTTATAAATACCTTAGATTGTTAACATTACAAAACTTACATTTTTCAACCTGCTATGGTCTATTTAGTCCCCACATTTTAATATATATATATATTATTATTATTTTCATAAAAAAATATACTATAAATTTAATTTGTTAATTTTATTTTTTTAAAATAAAAAACTCACCTGCCGGAGCAGGTGAAAAATTTATTTTTTTTAAAAAAAATTATAAAAGCAATTGACATTTTTTTTATACACATTTTGTATTTTTTTTCTAGATCCATGTACTGGCAGTGCCATGTCAACTTTAACTCTATATCACATTGGTTTTAACTTTCACAATCTATTATAACATTCGTACTATACGTGAATGTAGGTTCTTTGATGGTTGGCTTAGAAGGAGACTCATCCTGTAAATGTAGGTTCTTTGATGGTTGGCTTAGAAGGAGACTCATCCATTGAAATTAAATCTCCTTACCAAGATTGTCATGAACGGCATGCACATATCTATATGAGTTTTAATTTATCGAAGAGATCATTAGCAAGGGATAAACTTCCGAAAGAGATAGAGAGAGAGTTATAAAGGATGATTATGTCTATGATTTATTTTAGATTAAAACTTCTCATATGCTAACGTATGTAGATTTTTTGACCATTCACAATATATAATTTATATTGAGATGCATGGGCCTTGTGTTTAGTCATCAAGCGAGGCTTTGTATCATGTCCAATGGAATTCGTAGAGATTGAAATTGCATTAGACGAAAAGCATCCTATCGGTTTCCCTGACTGGCTTTATTCTGTAATATGTGTGGTAACAGTAGAAATAAATAAATACTCGATTTATTTTAATATTAATTATTTTAATTCAATTTTATGGTGTTCTTTCCCCTAATTGACATATCACATGTGCTTTGATAGTGTCAATGTATAGTCAATTTTGAGGCAACTTAATAATCGCTTGCCAATTGACGAACGGATTCTTGTTTGGGGCCATGTTCAAGTTTGATACTTCGACGGTATGTAATTCGAGTAAGTTATAACGCGTGCGAAGAACTCTATTTTACTTATTTATTTATTTATTTTTGGTGCTGTTTGGCGATCGAGAAGAACGATTTATTAAATCGTACGGTGGCGAGAGAAACAGACGTGGCGATCGCTGTTTGGGAGATCGGAAGAAGGGGAAGAAGCGGCGTTGAGCTGTTTGGAAGAAGCGATCGGCCAGCGAAGCGGTGGGCGCTGAAGGAGGAGGTAAGAGGGCGGGACTTCGATCGAAGCCAGCAGCGTGGCTGCCATGTCTGCGGGGATCTGCGGGAAGCGCCTAGGGTTGGAGGAAATCTTCGGATCTCCGGCATCGCCGCCTCCGTCAGCCAAGAGATCGCGCTGCTGTCGCTACGGATCTGAGGATACACTGTCCGTGCTCCTTCGCATGTTCCCCTCCATGGATCGGGAGGTAGTCTTGCCCTCTCGCCTCTTTGTTCTAATGCTCTTCCTTTCCGCCCATTGCTTGTTAGCTTCAATCTGTGGAATTGCTAGGTTGCTAATTAATAATATTGTCGAAACTCAATGAATCGAGGATTGTGATGGGTTATATAAAGATTAACAATGGATCCCTTTGAATGTTTATTCAGTCCGAGTATTAAACATTGGTAGGTGGAGAAAATTTGAGCAAACAACCACATTTTAGCGATTTATTGATAATTCTTCGCTTTTCGTCACATGGACGTACCTTTTTTTTTCTGTTCTTGATCGGGGAAACTAGAAACAAAAGAGAAAACGGAAAAGAAGGCTAGCTGCTTAATTGAGTTATCATGTGTGGTTATGAAGTCTCAAAAAAGATTAGGTTGAGGGACAGGACCTGCTGAAATGAACTGATGAGACTAATACCAACCTATTCTTATGGGATATAATTTGACAATTGTTTGGACGATTCCTTAAGTTGCTGCCGTGCAAGAGCACAATTTGTTGGATTTTTAAAAATGGTGAGAGCTTGAAGTTTTCTCCTATTGTCCGGGTGATCTAGCTGTGTTGTCTTTATGTCGTAACTTCATGATTTTTAATGTTGTTGTTTCTCATCTGAAACGCAACTCACTGAAAAATGTTTGAGTAATTGACACTACAAGAAAACAGGGCTTCAGAGACAAAAATATTTGTTTCTGAAAGCCATTTTTCTGTCTCTAAATAATGTTTGAAACAGATTATTCCGTTTTAGAATTCCGTTATTGAAAGCCCCGTAGCTAATATTGTGACGGAAGTATTCCGTCTCAAATTTCATAAACGGATTGAAAAATCGTTTATATATTTGTTTTAAATTTGACCATGTGAAATTAATTTCAAATACAAATTCTGTCTCTGATTTTGTCTTAAATCCGTTATTAGT
>JBAMIB010000066.1:1271795-1282886 GCA_037177415.1 Kaempferia rotunda | reverse complement strand
GCGTGTGCTTGAACATAGAGAAATATAACCACTGTCATGAAACTGTTGGGTGCCATTCCATCTCTTAGAATAGTAGCTTGGCTCCATAGCCACATAAGATTTTGTTTTTATAGTTGATGAGGTACAGCTGCTAACCAAATCCCCATAAGCGTCAGGAGACTGAGGAACTGAGTCTGAGTGGACGAGTTCTGCAATATATGGCATCATCAATGAGTCCCTAGTTCCAGCATACGTACTGGTTCGAGAGGTAAAATTCCAATCAGCAAGTCTATTCCTATTGTGCCTCATTTTTCTTGTGATATTCCTATATATTCTTTCTGAACCATCTATTTTGTGATTCAATCTGTTATTATAATGGAACAAATTCTCTCCATTTCGCTCTCCATGCTGAAACTCCCGAGTTCTAGAATCTGCTATCTCTCTGTCTTTTTTAGAATCAAACCAGAGGTGATCATGTTTTAAAAAACTAGCCTTTGTGACTTTTTCTGCTTTCTTGCGAATTGGCTTTAAGACAACAATGGGAACAGGAAGAACACCTGTTTCAGATCTGCCCCTTGATGCTGGGGGATTATATGGAAGAGAACTTCTGTCCTCCTCGCCATGGAATTTTTTAAGTCTTGTTGCATATGGCATATAAGAGCCTGTGATTTCAGAATGTTCATGATAGAACCCATCATTACCCTTTTCTGTTTTGCATGGCCTACACTGAACTTCATTGCTCCAATGCTTAGTACAACCTTTATATGGTTTTAGTACAATGATCCTACTTGACCGAGACGAGGATGGTGTATGTCTCAGTTCTTGATGATGCTTTGCAAATGGAGATTTCGAATCTTGGATATGTTCCAAAGAAAGATCTTTGCCAGAATCTGTGATTTCATAGGCACAATTGAATTCCTTAGAATCGTGAAGCAGTACTATGGATGATTGCCCTTTTACATCCACAAATTTCTTCCTTGCAATACTTGCATCAACATCATATACCCTTTGTTTATGAGTTGCCATCGTATCAGAGTGATTTGTATGCTTCCCACTCTTGTTTGCTTCGGTTACTTCAAAAACATCTTTGAACTCTTGTTTCTCAGTGTTTCTCCACGGTGAGCAATTCTCACCATCTGCATAATTACCCAAAAGACTTGGGGATGAGGTTATTTGACAGCCACTGCTCATATCTTTCTTTATTGGGGGGAATGCATCAAGACCCATCAGTCTCGCAATTAAACTGGGTGGTGAAGGATGCTTAGCTTCTTTCATTTTTGACAATTCTTCCTCTAACAGTCTCTTTTTAGGAAATTCAATAGTTTTCTTGGGAGATGACTTTTTCCGTATCTCATCAGCAAACTGGAAACACAAAAGCAATTGATCAAGGACATCTATTGGAGTCATGAAATACAAACAATATTTTGGTAAATGTGCAGGAAAATGATATCGGCTTAAAATAATCGTTACAAACTATCTGAGTATCAAATCTACTCCAAATCATTAATACAACATTTTTTGTTAACAAGAAAAACTCTGGTTTTTACACACTTAAATTTTGCAACAAATCATCAAAGTACACAAATAATTTTAAACTTTGCAATGAATGAAGTGAATGGTTTAGAAATTAATGATGAGACTGATACTTACAGAATCTTCTGCAGGAAGGAGTATGTTGCAACTAGAATCAATTGCAGCCCTTTTAACATTTGAATCTTTTCTGAACCAACACTGACCTGAAATGAGTATCTTAATATGAAATTCAAGTATCCATACTGTTTGATAGTTTTTTAGGGTTGACAAAAAACAAAACACTATGGATAAATATCAGGATCCAATCATCTGGAATAATGATCATAAAGAATAATGTTATTATTATAAGATTCCTAATTATCAGACAAAATATTTCAGGAATTTCACATGTAAATGACAATCACAATATTTATTCATGTTTAAATAGGATCTACAATTTAACAATCCCTTGCAATATTTCGTGAATTATCTCTAAAGGAAGAAACCAAGAGAACAAATAAAATCTGACTGTAGGAACAAGAATCTGGAAACAATTTCTAAAAGGAAAAATAAGTTATATAATTTGCCACATAAACAAGTTAAGTGGCACATAATACTCGAAAGTAAATCCATGATTTAGTATCCGTTTCCATGTTAATCATAAAGAAAACATATAAAATTCACAATATGGGAAACTGTAAGCTAATTACATCTATCATAACTGCATATAAGCCTTTATGTGCGAACTATAATTAACAAAGACAAGCATTTGAAGACATTTTCCATCCTTTTCAAGTTGATGGACTAGTTAAATCACCAGGCTAGTCATAAACAGTTCATGCCATCCTAGTCATAATCTTGCTAGGTGATCCAACCAGGAAGGCTGCGCTAGGGAAAAGGAGGCTCCCTTTTGAATCCATGAAAAACACTATAGAATATCATGACTGGACTATGGGAATATCGATCGTGTATTAATTGTACAGAAGTATAAACATAAGCTTTAATGAATGCTATTAACTTTGGCCTAAGTATGATTTTATCCTTTTAAGTTAATAAGATAGTTGTAACATCAACATCAGGCTAAGTCATGATATCTAAAAGCTCCTCAAGAAGAAAATTCTCCTCCACACGAGCTCGGTAGTTTTCACAGTCTCTATCACAGCTCTAACGCAATTCCCTTGGTGAAAAGAAACCAGTCACCATGACATAGAAAAATGCACCTAAAACCCTTAGAGATGTTTGAGGATCTTATAACTGCTTGTGTCTCAGCTAATTTGTTTTTTCTTTTTCATAGCATCAATGGTTTATTGAAATCCCAACCGAGCAAGACTTGAGGTCGAGGAATACAACAGCACTATTTATCGAACAAAGTGCTCCTTTTTCTTGAAACACATAGAAACAAGAATGAAACAGAGTAGTGCAATCTCCCTCACCCCACTTGGAGGACCAGAGAGAGCAGAAAGCTAGCATCTTTCCAATTTTTTTTTTTGTTTGTAAAAAATGTCTCTTAATAAAATGGAAAACTAAAAGAACTGAACACTGCAACTACAAAACGGGACGAAAAAAAAAGTTCCTAGCTTTCTACGTGGTATCCTATGAAGAAAGACTCA
Source organism: Kaempferia rotunda (assembly GCA_037177415.1). Classification (NCBI taxonomy): domain Eukaryota; kingdom Viridiplantae; phylum Streptophyta; class Magnoliopsida; order Zingiberales; family Zingiberaceae; genus Kaempferia; species Kaempferia rotunda. The sequence goes on along the minus strand of JBAMIB010000066.1, from coordinate 1,279,785 downwards.
CTCTAAAATGTACAGAAAGATCAAATCTTTAAGCAAATACGAACTCCAAGAGAGAGAGAGAGAGATTAAAGAGAGGTGCCTTCAGGTGGATCTGAGTTCACGAAGACCCGACGCCGGGGGAACTCTCCCGGCGACATTTCCCGGCGCTGTAGTCTGCTGCTCTGGTTCATTTTATTCTACTCGGGAGCTTAAGCATCACAAGTTAGGCTCTTCTTAGAAACAAAGGAAGTGGGTCTGAGCAAGAACAAACGAAGCGGGACGAGATTTGCAAAGATGAGAGTCGTAATAGCAAGAAAGAATGATTAGATTAAATGAGGGTTGACGCAACGGCTCGGAGCAGAGTGCAATAAATGAGCGACCGCATCGCAATGCAACGACGAGAGAGATGAGAAGAAAACAGATACGAAGCATTGAAACGAGTACCCGACACGACATTCCACTTTTTAATTTCTCACTCTCTCACACTTTCTCCTCCTTGCTCAGCAGTCGCTCTCTGCAGCTGCCTTGTTTTGGAATACTAAAATACTGCCATAGCCTGTGAATCGCAGTTTACTGAAGCATACTTGTGGCTGGTGGAATCAGCGTTAGAGATATTGCTGATCAGTCGCTGTGGGTTTCATAAGATCCGTGCGGTCTCACATCCGACGATGTATAGTGTAACTCATTTTGGTGGGAACACAGTGAGCTCCTTGCTGCAGCACACAATTTGTCTGTTAGTAAAGATTGCTAGAATTCTAGCAAACTTTAATTAGGTATTTTGTAGCAACAGAAGATACGTTCGTCCCAGATGTTCTCCCACAGCGACTGATAATCTACTGGGAATTGATCTAATAAACTGTCACTCTTTAACCAATTAGGCATCCCCGAGGACTAATAGATATTTTCATACTTCATAATCAAAATACAGATCAAAATCCATAAAACTCCAAAATCTGCATGCTGAGAAGTTCATTAGCAAAATTATTGAGATGCATGGTAATATTGAGTCACTTATTGCTGTTAGTGATAAGTGGACGAGCAAGCATTTTAAGCTGAGAAACTTTGGCTGGCGAAAGAGACAGCTGTCAAACTCGTCCACCTCTGTTTTATGTTTCCGAACAATTTGCATTAGAATTGATGTCGCCGATAGTAAATTAACGCCGGTGAAAAAGATTCGCTAGAATAATTCTGTAAAAACAGATGAAATCCGTCGTTCCGGCGGTCTTGAAAGATGCCCCACATTGTTCAGAGGAAATAAATTAGGTATCAAGCACGTCCCATATGGGGTATTTTCATGACTTTATTAGGATTCTACTTTTACTCAATTCAATGAATCTACCGTATAAGATTCGCTAGAACAAGAATCTATGTTATGGAGTTTCAGATCCTGGAGACGGGAAAATGGTTATAAAAGTCAACAAACGACAGCATCTATCATTCAAGATTCGAAGTTAATATTGACTCCCTCTCAGCTTTCCTCACCCCAAGTACAATTAAAAAAATCACGAGCAATTTTTTACAGAACGCCCCCGATGTACTATATTTATCACGGTAAGAACCTCTAAATAATTTTTGCTTCACACATGTTCTATTAAAGTAAAATACTAAAATTAAAAAGAAAATCATTTTCCAACTGGGAACCATATATTTTATGAATCGGCTTACTTAAGAGTTCAGATACAAAAAAATATAAATTGATGACACACTGCGTTTTTTACAGAACAATTGCAATTAATTATTCTTTATGTCGAAAATGAGAGCGTTTACAAACAACTTACATCCTAAAAAGTATTTATGATATTTTTAAATTGAAAATTAATTGTAAATCAGTTCTCAATCTAAAATATCACAGATTAACACTGCCATGCAAATTGTTTATGAATCAGCTTTCAATCTACAAGTTGACACTATTTTGAAGATGATCCGGTGGAAGATAAGTCAAGTTAAGGACCGGTCCAACGGTCCATAAAGAAACCACATTAAACGGTCTCAGTGTAGGTAGTCTACAGATCAGGTAGACCAGCTGGTCGACCGAGTGAAACACACGAGGGGATGGAATGACCTGCCCCGTTGAGCCTCAAATTTGAAGGCAGATCCAATCAGACGGATCGGCTGCATAGATAAGGTAAAGTGGTCATTCAGATAGCCGACCGAGTGGCACACTCATCAAACTGATCATATTGTCCTAGCCGACAGCGGTTGAAGGGAAACACGGGCCCGATCGGACAGAACAGCTGCATGGATAAAGTAAAGTGACCGTTTAGATAGCCGATCAAGTGCCGCATTCGGTCGGGCTGATCGGCTTGTCCTATTTAACAGCAGAGGAGCATTGATCAAGTTGTACAGGCTATCCACCTATATCAAGAAGAACAATTGATTGGCCAAAGGGTAGTCAATAAGATGCAATAGCCGATCGACCATAGAAGTACTAGTTCTCTTTGTCGCTTATCGCATCAAACACCAGGGGAATATTTGCTATCGGAAACAAACATTGTAATGCCTTGTACGGAAGAAGTTTTCAAGTCAAATATGTACGGATGACGTGCCTAATTAAGCAAGGCTTATTAAATAAGGGAATCAAACGTCATAAATTATCTACGTTTTTTAGGAAAATTCCTTAATTGACATTTCAGATATTCTTTAAGTATAAATAGAGCATCTCATGCCCGCGAAGGTACACAAGTCTTCTAAATCAAATCTTTTAACTCGCTATTTCACCTTCTGTGTTGGGCTAATCAAATACGGGGACGCCTCTTCCTATTCGTTTGTTTGACCATTAACGTTTTTCTTTAAGTTGTTTTGAATAGTGAGCAGGTTCTCTCCAATTGACTCTTGTTGACTTTACGTGGAAGAGTATATCTCGGTGTCTATCTCTTCGCTGGTAGACAAGAACAAAAGAAAAAATATATCATCTGAGTATTTTAAAGAATAACAAAATTAAAGCATTTTCACATGGTTAGCTCCCTTCACATAATTTAGGATTGACCGTGAGAAAAACTTGAGAACAGCATGATTAGCTTTTCTACCATTAAATAATTCAACGTGAGTAAGAGACAAAACGCTCTCGTGGATTAACTGTCTCTGCCCTCTGGCATACTGAAAGGTACGCAGGTGTATGTCCCACGATATATGGGAAAAAAGACAAATTAGGGAAGAGGCAGGAAACAAGGAAACCTGCTTCCCTCTGGATTCACAATAATTGTATTAAAGTTGGACGATGAGCGGAAGAAGACGAAGAGTTAACTGAGATATGACAATTAGACAAGACTGGATCATTTGATCTGTTGGCGACGCCCACGGCCATCTTCGCAGAATCAGCCATGCATGCCACCGCGTTTCATTATTCTCTCCGATCAACAGACTGAGTCGATGTTGTCAGTCACCGGTGGCAGTGGCACCCGTGAATAATAATGAATGATATATATCGCCCTCAGAACCTGTCAATTTTTTTCTCACGGGTTAGAAATTGAAAATATTTGATGAAGTGATGATATAAATTACAACATGCAGAACATGAGACATCGAGCAACGGGTTTTAACTAGTGTTTAAAAATTCAGACCAGTATGATTATTGGAAACCCAAAAGCAAATAGATGATGTAATTAGATCGATGAAAATTTGGCTGAAACAAATGGCTTGACCCAATATTTAAAATGACATGAAGTCCGAACTGCAAGAACGATTGGTTGTCAAATTGTGAATTGTATCATCAAGCACTTCGGTTATTCTTGTCGAATCTCGAATCATAGAGTTCCGTTAGCAAAGTTGGGTCACTGCACGGTCCATTAAACCGGGCCAGGCCTGAAATTGTTGTTTGGGCTCAGCCCGGCACGTTCCACGTAAATCGCCATTTAAAAAGTTGGGGCACTCCTGCTGCATTTAAAGATTTTTAAATGAATAAATTTTAAATTAAAAATATATTTGTCAGCAAAATAAAAAACCTACGTAAGATTCCACCTTTCAGTTTTTAAATAAAAGAAAAGAAAATAAAAAACAAAGCCCAAAAAACAACTGGGGAAGAAATAACAGCAATATAATAAATTAGAAAACAATTAAATTAACGGCGGGACGGCGCGGAGCACGTACCGCTCTACGCGGGTATCGCGACGCGTGTAGCCGCTCCCTTTGTCGGGTACCGCAAGGCCTCGCGCGCCACGTGGTCCGTAAGGGGCGGGACCCTAATGCCATGTGCGCGCACAAACGGACAACCGCATGCGGCGCGGCCAACCGACCCCACCTCTATGATTAAGACGCGTTATGTGCAGCGCAGGAAAACATTACGCGGTTGCACTCATTTAATTAATTCAACACCAACTTGAATTGAGTCCAATCAATTCGTGTTATTATTATTTTTTTATTATTTTAAAAAAATATATGCATTTTTTCCACACTAGAGTTTGAATATTTTTAAATATATCCCTAAAATTTGATAAAACTTCATTATGCTCTTTAAACTTTCAAATTCTATACCATTTACTCAGATTTAATGCGGACATTACACAATATAAATATATGAAATATGATTCACGTCATTATTTCATTATGTAACTTAATTTTGTTAATAATTAGAGGGTGTTTTATTAATTTTCAAAGTGTTTTTTAAAAAACAAGGGCAATTATGAAGTGTAATATATTTGTGTTGCTACCATTTATGAACTTACATTCAAATTCTAGTAGTGCTACAGAGTTAGTAGAATGACCTATATAAAATTTTAAAATTTATCACTGCTATTTTAATTGAAAAGGTATCGTCAACATAATTAATCGAATCAAATGCTAATGTCATTATTAAAATAATTTAAACAATGAAAAAAATAGATCAAATATCAAATTTACTAACCCTATTTCAAATATCTATTAATTCATATGTTTATTGACCTAACATATTGATATTCAAACCTCACATGCCGAGATAAATAGTTAATTGAATCTAATAAATTTAAATTAGATATTCATTGTTGTGCCTATTAATAAAATGGTACAATTAGAGTTGATTAATTAGAACAAGGGAATGTATTTGACAAGTGCATGAATTAACATATTTGTATAATATACTATACACCCTCATGGTATAATTTTTCAAAAAGTTAGAGGTCAAATGAAAAAGGTTAGCAAACTTTAATGGCGGACATTCCAAAAATGAATAGGATTAACTAGGTGAGCCATTAACATAGTTAAAGGTTGATATAGACCTAAAAGTGGACACTAATTGCATGCATGCAGGTCACGCTAGGTTTCCTCATGAAAGTCATAATAATGCAGATAAGGAGAGTTTGTCTACTGCACGTTAACGTGTTATCAATTTGGGGGGTCACGTACGACGTCGCTAGTCACACCAATTCTAGTTCCGGTTACAACTTCGGGTCGAGTCGAGGATGCACAATTGGGTCAACCGGTAAAGTAGTTGGAGTGGGCACGACATAATGAGACGGGATCGATCGCCCTACGAATGCATGATTTGGAAAAGGCACGCAGGGTTGTGGTTAAAAGGGAGGGAGGGAGGGGCCCCTCGACCTTTAATTGGTGCAGTCTTGATCCTCGGGGACCAAATAGTATGAGCCTAACCTTAGCCTTGTGGGGGTGAGCATGATGAGCCTATGAATCCATGTGGAGAGGGAAGGGACCAATTAATTGAGAAGGAGCTGCAGTTCACTATACTTCTGCATGTGTGTAGTGTAGCTAGGGACCCCCAAGCTAGTTCGTACTATAAACACTCTGATATTAAAGCCTAGATTAGATAAGATCGACTAATTCAATAATAATAATAATAATAATAATAATAATAATTTTATTTTATAAGTACGAATAAACAAATTCTCATTCTAAAAGTATCCTTTCAAACGACGGCCAAGGTGTTTCCATGCACTATATGAGGTTGAAAATGTAATATGCTTGCATCAACTTAGGGTTTAAAATCGCGAAAAGACAAGAATAAGAGAGAAAAATGAAATCAACTAGGAAGCTCAATCGGCAAAGTCATCTACATCGAAAACACAATTGACTTCTATTTTAGTGTGTCTGGCTATGTGCGAAATGCAACAACTATCTTGTATAGGCCAAGACAACATGGATCCATACTTGAGCTCTTTCCATCTTTAAACTTTATTCATGTGAAAAATGGATCAATTGAATTGAAGAAAAGAAACGATTTTTAATTAACTATGGTCATGCCAATCAATTGGAGTTTAGGAAAAAAGAAGGGGGAAAAAAATCATTTGAGTAGCTAGGGAATCAAACATCAACATTAATGTGGTTGGATAACAAGTCAAATACAAGAACAAGAAGAGGTCACATTGATGGGGACTTTGCTTGAATCCTATGCTACCAACTAAATATATATTTTACCAACAAACAAGAATGTTAGGTTCTTGAAGAAAATATATACATTTTGCAAATCTAAAGATGTTCCTTTGCTAGCTACATTAGTGCGATAACTAATGACGAAAAGTCTATAATGAAATAAATAAATGCTTTTGGTAAAAAGAAATACAAATTCATTGATGCATGTCTTTCAACAATTTGCTTTCAGCCCGAGTCAGAATGTTTTCTATAACAACACAGTAGCAAGTAATATCATTTTCGCAAGAGCTTACAAAACAGAGATGCATGACAGAAGATGCGCTGAACAAGACCCACAGATTTTGATGTATCAGTATCATGCAATTGAAGCATTCTTTCCTCCTGTAAATAAAACTTAAACATTCATAATCAGTACTAATGTTCATTCCAAGAGACATGCCAAAAGACAAATGAGCAACAACAACACAGTACAACGTATCAAGTGCACCTGCTGGCTGCTGCTTGTCCTATATACAAACACAACAATGGTCCTAAAATTATTATTTCAGCAGGAGAATAATTAACGAACTGTACACAGAGCAAACAACATATCTTCACATGCAGCAACGTCTGACTGCAACATTACATGTAAGTGACGTTGTGAGTTTAGAACACAGTAGGTAATTTGAGTACAGCTATTTAGTGAGCAGATAAGAGAGCGATAGAATTAAGAATGGAGAGCTCATAGAGATGTATAATAGGTCAACTCTAGAGTTAGTTCCCTTACCACAAACACGCACTGTTTAGTTTCCAAGTTAGAAATGTGCATACAAGGAAAAAAACGTACACGGCCAAGACTTCCACAATCATACAACACATGCAAAGGAATGGAAGTCTCGATTACCGAGTCAATAAGTTACAGGACTGTATACATACCTGGTCTTTACTCAACCTATTGCATGAAAAAGACAGAGTCCATACCCATGTTCCTGCATACAAATTACATCTTAATATGCTAATAAAAAATCTCTATGGAAATTAGTATCCTAATCAGCATTGAATCATGCAGTGTCCTTGGAAGGATGTGGATTTTGAAAAATTAAAACCAATTGATGACTGTGCCCAAAGAAACAGGACAGTATGTTAATGACAACTTTATCTGCAGACAGAGCTTTTCTGGAATCTATACAGATTACATTAAAACAAAAGAATAGATATGGAATTTGAAGACCAAATCACAAAAATTAATTAATTCCTACTATAGATAACTAGAGAGAGTAGAGAGAGAGAGAGAGAGAGAGAGAGGCAGAGTCATGGCTGTGGGGCAGGGGAGGGGGCCTTAAAGGACGGAGAGGATTCCTGAATCCTGAGTTCATCTTCTATATATAAGATCACCTTCCATTCCTGACACAATTCCACATTCCATTTTTCTTTCCTCCCATTTCAAAATTCAATTTTCTCAGTCCCTCGTCTTTTATCTTTCCATCTATAGTTCCTTTCAGACATCGACATATATCGTTCAATTTGACTGCGTGCGTGCATAAAATCTTCAACGCCAAGAAGCCTATAGAACTAGCAGCTGCAGGGGAAGAAGATTTCATGGGGATGGGTGTCGATGCTTGGTCTCTTGAAGACGCCATGGCCTCAGGTTTCGCTCCTGTTTGGGGTTTTCATGAGGTGATCTCTCCATCTTCCTGCCTTCTCTTCTCTTCTCTTCTCTTCTCTTCTCTTG
>JBAMIB010000066.1:1148592-1158935 GCA_037177415.1 Kaempferia rotunda | reverse complement strand
ACAAAAATAGTGAGTGCTTCATTGCATGTTTTGTGTAAATTGCCCAAACTTCTCAGCTTTATTCTTCCTCCTCATTCACACTCTCAATTGTAAGAGGAAGAAGATTCTTGTTAGAGGTTTGCTTTACCGATAAGAAGTGAGTTCTTATTGGAGAATCGTACGACCGTGTGCACCATTGGATTAGTTACCTCTGCTGGAGGTGGATTCCAAGTAAATAAAGGTGTTAGCATTGTCATTGTTTTTGTCTATTTTGTTTTGTTTCCACTTGTGCTAACCCTAATAGGGAGACAAGAACTGTGCAATACAATCCCTAACAGTTGTGATTTTGGATATCTCCACTATTAATGTCATAATTTTCAAGCATGCAGTGATAGGATTCAAAGAGTAATGGGGAAGATACGGAAAATTAAACTCCAGGCTTTAGAAAACTCAGTATAATAAAATGTTCACTATATGTGCTGGAAACTAAATCAAGTTCTAGATTTAGAATTTCTTATATCTATCCTTATTCTTTTAGGTGCTATATGTATAACATTCATATTTCTCTCAACTGCTCTATTGGATTAAATACTCCATTGTTGAAATAAATTCTTTGGCATTACATAAATATCTTAAGATTGATTTTTTTTTAAACTGCTACCCTTTCCTTGCATCTAAACCTAGAGACGCTGAAAGAGAAACTTCTTTAGAAGTATAATGTACGACTATTGGAATAAATAATAGTAGTGTTTGTTTCTTTGTCTTAAATTGCATGACCTTAATAACCTTTCTTTTTTGTTAAAATTTGCAAGAAAGTAGAGAGTTCTCTGATAAATCTGATGACTTTGAGTGATTGGTAAGGATATTGGATATGTATCTGTTGCTTGTAAATTATATCAGTTTATTTATGACCAGAGATCACCTTTGATCTTCTTTCACTATGACATTTCCAAGACCATCTCCAGAATGACTTATTGATGGAAAAAGGTTATAAATCTTGAATTTATTAAGGGTCCATGGACTTAAGAGGTAATATCATCTTCTAATAGGTTGTGGCTTTACATAACTTACCTCCATCGCGTGAAAATCTTATTTAATTTTGTCTTGTATTTATAGTTTACTAGTATTGATTCTATGATTGGTAATACAATGTCATATTTTTACAGTTTTCTAATGTTTAGTATAAAAAAATGTCTAGTATTTTTTTTTCCTAAGAGAATATGTGGGGACTATCATCTTGTTTCTATTGTTAGTTAATTTTTATTTGTTCTTTACTATAAATTATCTGAATAAGTTCTCTCCTTTTTTTTATCTAAAGAATAAGAAGGAAACATAGCATAGAATCTCTAACACCAAACTTTTATTTTGATGCAATGTTAAAACAGTGTTAAAGAGCTTAAAAAGTTAGACCCAAAGAAATTAGTCATAAGTCAGTCGGCAAAGATTGTTTTGCAAAACTTAAAGGATGATGGTCTTGTTATTAGGCACTTCTATGAGTTCATTTCCCTTCATACAATGTCAAAAGAGTTTTACTTTTGTACAAACTTAACATGGATACAATGTTAATTTATAGATTATGTGCACAGTTTTTTTATTTAGATTGTATGAAACTGTATATTTTGTTAAATATTTATATTTTAAAAAATATTATGAGTAATTATATTTTCTGTTTGTGGATATTTATATTTGCTATTTGTAAAGTTTGTGGATATTTTATATATCTTTTGATAAAAAATTATATTTTAAAAAAGAGAATGCTTTCTATCCATTAAAAAATATTGTGATTGATAACGATTTGTAAGTGTTGTTTGTAAAAAATTGACAATGTTTTTTAGGCGTTGTCTTTGTACTGAATGACAATGCTTAAGCATTGTCTTCGAGCAAACTTTTAATAATATTATTTTTCAGCCACATAGACAATGCATAAAAAAATATTATCTTTTAGCTTTTTTCAAACACTTCCTATGAAAAGATGTGTAGCGGCGGAGATAAAAACTTAGGGTTTTTTTTTTGGACTCTGAAACGGAGTTGAATTGGAGAAGTTGAATGGCTTTTCGAATTTAGGCGCGAATAACCAATGTGTAAATAAAGATATGAAAATAAATGTTAACATAAATAAGAATAAAAAAAGGAAAGAAAATAGGTTTCATAATAATATAATTATTGGTTGCCTTATAGATTTGATTGTTATTTTTATAATAATTATCTATTAAATTTAGGAAAGTAAATTTTATCATAAATTTATAAAAATAAAAATTTAAATAGTTAACATTTTATAAAAATATATCAAAATAAATTTTATATAATATTTAAATTTTTTACTGACTAATGTTAATATAAATATTATTAAAATATTAAAAAATGGAAGATATTTTTAATTTTTGTAGCAATCAAAATTAATATAAATATTGACTATATTTTTTAAAACAAAATAATTTAGGGGAGTGAGAGCATGATAGTTACTATATAAAAATGACAGCTAGCGAAGGAAAAAAGATAGTGAAAAATATAAAATTTAGGGATAAATAATCTAATATAATATTAAATATATTTTTATATATCTACTGGCGCGCCGCATGCATTTAAGGGCACAGGGGCGTGCATGGAATGCCCAGCCGATTATCACTCTATAATTAAAATGATAATAATTAATATTAATTAAAAATTGAATTAAATTGAATTTACTTTAAACTAATAAAAAATAAATTTATATTATTATATAGAATTTATTAGTTTTTTTTAAATTTAAAATAAATGTTTATTATGTTTTAACGAAATAAATCGGTTAAATTTGAAGATATAAATACACGTACGTTTACCAAAACCTAAGTTTTGATTAAATCATCGAACTCCCTCAACCCGAGACAGCCACCGCCTTCTCGAGAGCTCGCCCCTACATCCCAACGGCCGCCGCTTTTCGTGCTTCGCCCATGAGACGTTTCGATCCGTTCCGTTCCGACTGGGAAGCGCCTCGACGCCATCGCTTTCTGATTCCTCCGGCGGCAATCATCACCTGTTCCGTTCCAACTGTTCCGGAGGCCGAGTTAATTCCAGGGCTGCCGGACAACCTCGCTCTCAAGTGCCTCCTCCGCCTCCCCTTCCACAAAATCCTCGACGCTCGGGCCGTCTGCAAGCGGTGGAAGCACGAACTCGACTCGCCGTCCTTCTACCGCATCCGCAGGGCCGCCGGCGTCGCCCCCCGAGTCGCCTCGTTGCTCATCCGGGGCAAGCTCCCGCCCACCGTCGGCAAGTTGCACCTAGCCCTATACGAGCCCGACACGGGCGTCTTCACGGTGCGGCAGCTGGCCCCCAACCGCCCCAACTTCAAGGAGGGTATCCGCATTCGTGCTATGGTCATCGGGCGAGAGCTGGTGGTGATCGGTGGATGGGACGAATTGCAAAACCGCCGTACTGGAGAGGTCCACATCTACGACCTACTCTCCGGTGCATGCCGTCCAGGCGCGCCAAACCCGGCTCCGGGGCGGACTTTCTGCATTTACGGCTTGAAGGGAGGGAAGGTGTTCGTCGTCGGCGGGAGGGTCAAAAAGCTCGTCTACGACGTGGCCGTCGACGCGTGGTTTGACAGGGACGTGGAAGGCACGAAGCTGCAATCGGCGCTCGTCTACGACGTGGCCGTCGACACGTGGTTTGAGATACCGGATTTGGGGCAGGACACGTGTCCGGACACTTTCATCGATAAATTTTGGGAAAACCAGGAGGAATACAACAATGCGATTGGATATTGCAGGAAGCTGCTGTTAATAGACGAGCAGACCGACTTGAGCCTCCACACAACCGAGGGAGAGAAAGAGATAGTTGTATCCGTTCCTAAACGGACATCAGAGGGGAAAGTAGTGATGGTGGAGCAGGTAAAGTTGAGTGAGGACGTCTTAGGGACGTTGCAGCAGCGGTTAGGACTAAACCCAAATGAGGTTGAACTATATCTTGAATCATATATTTTCAACCGGTTGTGAAAATAAGATTAAATTTAGTGAGTTTGATATAAGCTAATTAGGATCAAGTTCTTCGCGGTATAAATTTTTTTTTGGAACATTAAAATCTTTTTGTTTATTGCATTAAATTTGTGTTTTTGTTGGATTTTCATTCATAAGGTATAAAGCTATAATAGTTATTAAAGCTTAGGGGCATTCTAGATGTTGATGGTGCTTCTGATTGCATAAAGCTTAAAGCCATTTCTAGATGTAGATGTTGATGGTGCTTCTGATTGCATAATGTTTAAAACCATTTATAGATGTTGATGGTGCTTCTTTATTACTGATGGATAATGTAAAATACAAAAACACTATGCACAGCTTTGGATCCGAAAAGACTTCCCATCCCGATAATGATGGATCAATTGTTTGAGAAAAATAGCACAAGGGAGAATGCTCCACGACCTTTCTAAAAAGCCAAAGTTATAATACAATAATAGAGCAATGTTAACAGGGGGAAAAAACTACTTTGAAACAAATCCTTAATTGTTTGATTTCCACAATGGAAACTTTACATCTATATCGAAGGGGTTCACTCCTTTGATATATGTTTGTCTAATTATTCTATACACCAGACAACAAATGATTGGAAGATTTTGAATAACAAAATCAACACTTCATCAACAAGTTATCTGATCTCTGAAGGAGGAAATCTCTTCAAAGATGGGTAACCTCCTTGACCTTGCGGGAGAAAAGTGATCCAGCATCAAGTCAATTCTTTGCAATATTTCATCTTCTACATCAAAATTTGTCTCTGAGGCTGATGTTGGTGTGGCTGGCTGCAAGGGGATCTCCCGTATCAACTCTTGGGCCTTGTTTATAATCTTGCAATCATCAGAGCCCGGAAACCTACTCTGAATGACATCCTCAAGTACATGACGTGCTTCCTTAGATCTGCCTTGCCTGATGAGGCACAGCCCGAGATTGCATGCTTTGTTGGCATCTGGCTCAATCATCTGAGCCTTGCGGTAGACCACCTCAGACGCTGCATAGTTGTTCTGGAGCAGGTAAGCCCAGCCTAGATTGCCCTGTCACACATGATAAATAGTCACTAAAGGATTCATAAAGCACAAAGGACAGTCCCACAAACTCCAATTCAAACTTCGAAACATATCCTTGATTGATTTCCAAAATTTCACAATAAGTTGCTTCTTTCAGAGTGGTTTAGGAACGTAGCTGTGTGGTGAAAGGAGAAAAAATTGTTTCGGTCGTTAGATGGTGAAGAATTTAATGAAGAATAATTCATATCATTATGGAACATTAAACTAAGTTTTTTAATAGCACGTGGCATATAAATGCTCACTTACACATTTATTTTACAAGTGAAAAGCACTTTTAGGTATTAGGCATAAATATGTTTTCTCTGAGGCTATGAATTGGATGGATTGTTTTATTTTGTAGGACATATATTACCTATATTTTTTAGCAATGTAGAAATTTCAGATGATACGCAGTGGCCAGTGGGTGGGTTGATGACCTGAAATGTTTTTTGAAATATTACTCTTGTTGTGCTCTTAAACCGGTCATACTATGACCGTAATGTTAATAAAGACCACTGACTTGCATTCATATGATAGAACCATACACTCTGTGTTGATTGTAGTTGCTATGCATGTTGAATTATATTTTGCTGGTTTATGTGGTAGACTTACTGTATGGCATGCGAGTAGTTACTTCACCTACAAATTGTCATTAATTATGCTAATAACATCATATTGTAAATTTCTAACTATGTTAGTTACTATGAATAATGTAAAAAAATCATGCTCATTGTGTTGTTTTTATTATTGCTTACACCATACGTGATGAATTGCTGCTACCTGATAATGTTATAAGAAATTCCACATCGACAAATGTCGAAACCCCAGCTGATCCCAATTGGACATGGCAATTGGTTGTGTACACACGAACACAGCGTAAGCTGGACTTAACTTCCATGCCAAGTCCGGTTGCATTGAGCGTGGTCCCAAGTGTGGTCTAGACCAAGCCCTCAACCATGTGGTGTAGTGTTAGGCTTGAGCCTATTTTTTAAAATATTTATTTATTTTTTCCAAAATTACTAAAAAAATCTAACGAAATAAAGTCATACTATTAAATATGTTATTTATTATTAATATTTCATTCATATTAAAATTGCTAGGTCGGACTATGCTGCAATTCAAACTAGGCCTTCTGTAATCTATTATTAAACTACCATAAAAGGGTCTGATTACAATGTCATCTTTAGAGATCGAGAATCTCCTCCAAAATCAATTTAGTATTTTACCCACTTATTGGAACATATTTCTTTCGTTTTCCACAATGTCCTTTTAACTTATTTCCTTTCTATTCCCATTATAATGTCCATATACAACTATGTATTTATTTTATTCTACAGGCTTAATTGAAGGAATTCTTGAAAGAATATGATTCACTATGGCTAACAGATGACACCAACGAGCAATGTGATGAAGAGAGTTACCAGGATGCGGGCTGTCTCTTGCTTAATGGAGATTTGGAACTTCTTTCCATGTGAACGTGCTGTTTTTGTGGTCCTCCCATTGAAAGCGTCCCCATGGTATATCATATGCAGCTTCTGCTTTAGAAGCTGTATTTGTTCCTCTATCCTTCCACATTTCTGACAATTCGATGTTGCATGTCAGATAATTAGCATCATAATTAAAATTTACTTGTTTGTTTATTATTCCTTTTACTTGTGTTCTAAGCTGCTTTATATAGTACCTACTACCTTGTAGAGATCAATAAGGAGATTGTCAAGAGACTCTTGTGCTTGCTTGGAGCAGAGGTGCCTAAAAGATCTGATGGCTTCAATTGCTTCCTCTGCTCGATCTTGTTGCTTCATAACCACTACCATGTCCTTCAAAGCACTGTCCACTCTATCCCTTGCATTTATTGCCTTCCAGAACCATAAAATAGCAGCCCCTGGGTCCTTCTCAACAACCTGGTTCAGTTTTACAGTTTATAAAGATTTAGTACTAGATGGACTGAAAGAGAATACTAATACTTCATATTGCAGCACATGGGGAACAAGTGATTACATAAAGTAATTATGCAATATTTCTTAAAAATGTAATTATTGTAAGCAGTTAAGGCTTGCTTGGAACTAGCATATACTGTTAATGTGTTGCTGCTACCTTATTAGTTGCAACTAGATTGTGCTTATTTTTTTGAAATAATTTAATTAGGTATAAGAATTAATTTTGCTTACTTTGAAAAATGTTAGGAGAGTAGTCGTAAAGGGTAGAGAAAGACCAAAAAATTTATAAATGTAATAAAAGTTAGTGTAATCAATTTGATATTATTGATAGTCTTTCGTCGAGTTCAATGAAGAGATAAGAACGATATAGCCAGTTCCAAATGGATGGGACAAACATGGCTTCACGAACATGATGAAGTATAAACACAACTATATCTAACCTGCCTGTCAGAATTTACCTCAGGACATCTGGCATTCACTCACTGGGATGATTTTTACAAACATTTTATTTATTATTTGAGTTATTTTGATATATATCTTAATTGAATCCATTGCCAACTCCAGATAGTTTGGATTAACAAAATCTAATCAGTTGTTTGGAGCTACATAAGCACGCACTGCAATCCTAGCAAATTGTCACTATGCTAGCATTTGGGTTAATGGGACCACCCTTGTGAGGTGAACAAGAAGTTGGAAGTAGCAACTGAGCCGCTGCAGCTTCCTTTGCAACAAGAGAAAACTACACTTAAAGGCAACGAGCCAACAACTAATGAGTAATATTTCCACTCTTCTTCTTAGTTTTCTTCTCTTCTTCTCTGATCTTCCATCTGTCTAAGACGGCAGTCAAGTAATGAATCAGTCAGCATTTCCACATGATTATGATCCATATTTGTGGTTCCGAGTCATAATGGCAGTGAACACATAGTACATCTTCATTCATACTTTTCTTCTCTTCTTCTCCATCTCTGGTATAAGAAGGCATTAAATTTGTAAAATGGTAAGCATTTCCTTGTGATAATGATCCATAGCAGTGGTTCCAACTCCTGAAAGTGCAGCCAAGAACACGTACAACATATACGATCTTACAAGAAAATAATGGTGTGGAAATTTGACTATCTTCAGCTGATCGAGCAATAACCTACCGCTATCCAATCTAACCATTTCGCTTATTCCAGGACATTGATTTCCTCATGGTGATAGAAAGAGAAAAGAACAAACGATCAAATAATGTTATCAAGAAAATGAATACAATAAGAACAATCAACCGCACACCAGAAAGGTTTCTTAGAAGTTTTGTATTTCTGTTTTATTCACAGAAAAACTATGCATAAGTAATAACAAGCAGAACCTCCCAAATTCCAGTCACAATCATATACATTTCGGGAAATTTTCAAATGGCGAAGAGGTAGATGATCACGCACACTCTCTCCCTGATCCCCATTCCAATTCAAAATTTCTCAATTTATAGACAATGAAAAGAAATACCACAAGAGAAGATTAAACTTTTCCTACAAGCAAAAGTACCTATTCGGTCAAAAAGAAGGCAATAACACGGCAACACACACAAGATCTTGGCACAGAATGCAGAAACAGAACTCAAAGTAGCTCCTCAAAAAAGCAAGCCATGGTGGTAGATGATCGAAGGACTGTACCTGAAGGTGCTTGGCGCGGACGTAAGGAGTGTCGCCAGATGGAACCTTGTGGATCACGTGAAACAAATCTTTATCGCCTCCGACTTCTCTCCTCGTCCAATTGCCACCTCCTTCCATCTCCTTTCCCTTCTTCTGCTCCTCTTCGATTGCTCGCCTTCGCCTTCGCCTTCGCCTTCGCCTTCGTCGCGAGACCGAGGAGCGGATGAGGTAGGACAGGGCGTTGAAGATGGTGGAGAGAAGGGAATGAACGGGGACGGGAAAGCGTCCGGGTGGTATAGTCGATCGAGTTACGCATAGGGTGGGCCAATTGATGCGGTGGGACGGCGACAACGATGACCAAATATTTATGACGGCTGTTTGGGTGTACCCAATTTTGAGAGCAGGGCCCGCCGATCCTCGGCCCTCGGGTGTAGAGAAAAGAGAGAGCGTGAAATGGGCACTTGAGTAGGTTTTCTATAGCGAAATAACCAAATTCGCTTTGTACGGGAAAATAAATTAAAATTTTGGAACAAAATATATATTTAAAAAAAAAGTAAATCATTGACTAAATATAATAAATGAAGCATGGAAATATTTTGGACTTCTTCTATTTTTTTTTTTCTAGATGCACACTAGTTGATTGTTTATACCAAATGAAATGTAGTGAACTGTAAGTATTTTGAGCCTAAAAATAACTTGTATTTAGAAACAAGCGCACTAATTCATGAGGCATATTTTTTATTTTAAATATTTCAACTTAATATTAATTGGATTATTAATTTTAATTCAATTTTATGCATTTCTTATTTTAGAGAAGTAGACAAGAGAGACATAAACACAAGAAATTAAGTTTCAGTCTATTTCCTCATGGTTGATCGAAAGTTGTTTCTTGACCATCAATGCAATCCTCCTAAACAAACAATCATCAAGGGAATCAATAACAGTCAACTATCCCAATTCGATAATCATCTCCAATTCGATAATCATCTCCAATTCGATATTTCAATTGTAAACAATTAATCATCTGTTCATTAGAGATGATCAGAGTCATGCACTACCAGGATAAAGACGCAGAGGATGACAGCGGTGCCGAAGCCGGAGGCTTGGGAGGATAGGACTCAGGAGGAGGGCAAATGAAGGTTACTGCATCATCCGCAAAGTATGTTGAGGGCAGTTGAGGATATGGGATAAGCCTGGGGAGACAGAGGATGGGTAGCTTCTACTTACAAAGACTCGTGTAGTAGGGGAAAATGGGGGGCAATTACGTCGAGGACAGCCAATGTTCATTACTTTATGCACAATACCGTTGTTGCAGAGATCAACACTATATTGATGAGATGTTCGAATAGCTATGGTTTCTATTTGAAAATCTCACCACGATAATGCGGATTAAAAATTCATCCCCGGGATAAAAAATGATGATGTTGTGGTCTTCTCCTAGATTTTTTTCCCGTAGCGACACAAATTCCTACAGAGAGTACAAACAACAAAGGTCTCGTCAGGGAAAGCCATGACAAAACTGTTGAATTTTGTATGAAAATTCAAACTATTTCCTTTAGTTTTGGTTATGTGTGTAGGAGTATTTAGTCCCACATTGCTAAGCTACAAGAGGTAGAAGGCTTTATATATCAAAGTCTTCTAGCCAAACTTAGAAGAGTTAGGGGAATCTACACGCATGCGCGGGTCAAGCCCAAACCAAGTGGTTTCGAGGGGGTCGAGCCAGAAATCCATAAACCGGGCGCGACGCACGCGGTTACATCGCGC
>JBAMIB010000066.1:1118827-1131758 GCA_037177415.1 Kaempferia rotunda | reverse complement strand
ATATAGTCATGATTGACATGACTAACATGGCTTAGTAATGATGAAGATAATTTTCGTTAACTAAACTAGGTTTGTCTACTAAACAGGTTTAGTTCTGTGACTGAGCGGTTTTTTATGGAGCTAAATACTCGGCGCATAGACACAAGTGTGGCTAGAAGTGAGACTCTCAGTATTATAAATGGGATGCGCTACCTTAAACTAGGAGTATGTATATTTTTTTATGCATGGATTTTTTTGTTCTTCATTTAAATGTTTTTTCTTATTCTTTGATACTACTTGTTTTCTTAGACACATTACTGTTTTTCAGATAAAAATTGGCAGGTTAAATATTTTTTATATATTTCAGATAACCAAATGTGATCTACTTCAAAGTACCATCGTCATATAACTGTATTGCTAGAAGGATGATTTAATTTAATTTG
Organism: Kaempferia rotunda; assembly: GCA_037177415.1. NCBI lineage: Eukaryota > Viridiplantae > Streptophyta > Magnoliopsida > Zingiberales > Zingiberaceae > Kaempferia > Kaempferia rotunda. The sequence continues at coordinate 1,131,336 of JBAMIB010000066.1, read as the reverse complement.
TTATTTGACACAAAAATAATAGAAACCTTAAAAAAAATCTAAAATCCAACAGAAGAATTACATCCATTTGGTTATATTAAAAAAGATTTTCTACAAATGAAAGAGACTAATGATAAGTCGGGAAGTTATTTGCTTTATTGATGCTGTCTTTCATATGTTGGTGTATCAGTTATCAGTTATGGTGTTTTTTTTTTATTGTCGCTTTCTTTAATCTATTTGTACAATTACATCTTATTTGACTTTTTCCTAGGTAAAGACAGAAGGTGGATTGAATGCTTCAGCATCCTTCGTGGCAAAAGCTAATCCTCTTAATCGTACTCCTCACAAGAGAAAGAGTGAACTGTATCATGCGTTGTGCAATATGCTTTCAAGCATTCTAGCTCCACTTGCAGAAGGTGGAAAAAACCACTGGCCCCCAATGGGAGTGGATTCTGCGTTGGCATTATGGTATGAAGCAGTAGCTAGAATTAGAGGGCAACTTATGCATTGGATGGAGAAACAGACCAAACATATAGCAGTAAGCGGCTTGCTGATACTTGCTGAATTTAATTTTGTTTCCTATGGCTGATTCACATCTGCATTTATCTATGAACAAGCATCAAGTTTTAACTTCTTATACTCAAGAGTATGAGATTTTAGTTTTTATAGGCCCTCGCTGCATGATGCTGTTAGACATACCCATATCATTGATATCCGGATTAAACTGTGAATTATACTTTTTTGACCTTGACTATGGAATTGCTTAAACTTACGTCCACCATTCTTATTGCTCCTGCCAGTGTATCCAAAGGTGTGGTGACTGTTGGTTGATCTGATCCACACTGAATGGTTGGCCTTGTAGATTCCTTTGATTGGTTTATATTTTCATTCAGGTTTGTTTTCTTGGAGTTTTGGCGCAATGGTAAAGTTGTTGCCGTGTGACCCAAAGGTCACGTGTTTGAGTCTCAAAAACAGTCTCTTGTAAAAAACACAAAAAGCAGGTAAGGCTGTCTACAATAAAGACCCTTCCCCGCTCCGCATTGGCGGGAGTTTGTGCACCGGGCTACTTTTTTTTCCCGATATTAAGAGTGATATGAAGGAATAAGATATATGGAGTCTTCCAACTTCTAAAATCCATAGCTCAGCTTTAGTTTAGTTAGATACTTTTTGAAATTTGATTTTAGTTAATGTTAGACAAAGAAGTAAAAATAATGCAATATTTTAATTTCAAGTCAGCAAGGTTCTCATCCTCTTTATTTTTGTGGACGATTGGTTTAGTTGTATACTCATGGACATTCTCGTGTGGTCAGACATGAAATATTCCAAGACTAAATTGTGTAAAGGTTCAGCTATGCAATAGGTTGACTTCTGGTGAGTTTGGTTGAATGCATGGCTTTGGTAGTTAAATTTATCACACCACAAGGCTTCAGAGGAAGCTTTACAGTCTTACAGTTATTTGAAATAGGAAGCAAGTTCATTATGTTCCAGATGAACTTCAGTTAAATTGCTCTGATAACTGTGATATAAGGTTCAGCTATGCATAGGTTGACTTGTGTTGAGCTTGGTTGTATACATGGCTTTTGTAGTTAAATTGATCACACTACAAAGTTTTGGAGGAACCTTTACAGCTATTGAAAATAGGAAGCAAATTCATCATACTTTGACTTTCAGTGAGTGCATAAGATGCTTGTAATTGTCGATAATGTGCTGAAACTAAGTAACCAGTTCCATATCACTCTGAACTTATGGCCTTTCCTCATTGTTGTGCAAAGAAATACAAATACTATGGGAAAACATTAACCTACTTTAGATGAATGTTTGATTAAATAAAATTTATGAGAACACAGAAGATCTAAAAATGTCATCTGCATCATAATTGGATACATTGAGAATTGTGTACACATAACAGAAATATGCATTTCTAGCCTCTGTGACATGTACAAGGCACCAAAAATGAAAAACTAAATCGAATAATGGCCAGATTCTGAAGCAGTATAAGTGTTATTTGCCTTTTTTTGGGCTCACATATGCATTTAAGTTCTGACTGAGTTTGCTCTTTGATCTAGTCCTAGTAAATCTATAATAGTTTATGTTCTCAGGTTGGTTTTCCATTGGTGACTCTTCTACTATGCCTTGGTGATCCCCACATGTTTAACACTAACTTTGGTCCTCATATGGAGCTTCTGTATAAGCATCTTAAGGTGAGTTTTTTCTTGTATAGTCACACACACACATATCAGATGGCTTCTTTGGTTAGCTGTTTTTTTTGTTGCTTCAGTCAGGAACTAACTTGTTTGATATGATCTGCACGCAGGACAAAAACCATCGCTCCATGGCGCTTGATTGTTTGCATCGGGTTGTGAAGTTTTACTTAAATGTTTATGCAGGTTACCAGCCTAAAAATCAAGTATGGGATTATTTATACAGTGTGACATCTCAGTTGTTGACAGTCTTAAAGAAAGGTTTGCTAACTCAAGATGTTCAGCATGACAAGCTTGTTGAGTTCTGCGTGACTTTAGCTGAGAGCAACCTAGATTTCACCATGAATCATATGGTATTGGAATTGTTAAAACCTGATAGTTTGAGTGAAGCAAAAGTTATTGGTCTGCGGGCTTTACTTGCCATTGTCATGTCTCCTTCAAACCAACAATTTGGCTTGGAAGTTTTTCACGGTATACTTCATTTTGAGAAACTTAATCAAAAATTTGTTTATACTTTTATATTAGAGAAAATTGCATTTTGCCCCTATAGTATCTACTTTTTCATTTTGCCCAGTTTAGAATAATATGATTTGCTCATAGTTTGCAAAACAAAAATAAAATACCCCTCCAATACTATTGGGAAGGATATTGTTCATCCATTTACAATACACTTGACAAAACCAGGCAAGAGTTCAAATGTGTAAAATTGTGATTCACCTTTTATTTGGTTTTTTGATAAATAACCCATTGATTATCTCCAATAGAAGAATGCTGTAATTATAAACATCTTTGTTCCTTGTCATACGGTGATAATGTAAATTGCTAAATAAAAAAAAGAGGCCTTTATTGAATAAACTTCTTATCACAATTTATGCAATTAATCTGACCAATTAAACTTGATTTGTCGAATATGTTGGCATGTGTGCAGCATATGCAATGAAGAACATTAAGGTGGTGGTTTTGTTTCTATTTATGCTATGTAGTAAAATATAATATTGTAAACTATAGTGGGTAAACTATTGGGGTAAAATAAAAGTTTCTCTTTATATTAACACATGTTACGATAACTTGTTGCTATCTCAGTGCATGGTATCGGTCATTTTGTTCCCAAAGTGAAATCTGCAATTGAGTCTATTTTAAGGTCATGCAATAAAGCATACAGTCAAGCTCTTCTCACTTCACCAAAGACGGCCATTGGTATGATTTTACTTTTTCTATTCATTGTTTCTTTTGCTAATGCACAAGTTATGTCTATAGTTCTTGTACAAGGGGATATCAAGGTTTTATATCCATACTACTTTCTGCTAGCACACTTCCCCATATATCTGAAAATGATCAGTTAACTGATAAACTGTTAGTAATGGTAGTCCATGATGCACGTCTGCCTTGTAGTTTAAATTAGGAGATATAGACGATAGTGCTCATGAGATATGACAGCAAATATTCTTCCTACATGCTTTATGACTCCCACATGGTAAATCTGAGCATATTATTTTTTGACAGTTGGAATAAATATTTTTGGTTATCTAACATTGGTTATTCCATTCTTCTATCTGCTATAGCAAACACACCACGAGACATTTTTGATACTTGGACCTTTGTTAGTTCCTTGATCCACATAGGTGATGTAGGGATTCAAGTATATGTTTTTTCATGTTTTCTTAAAATTGTATGACCCTCAGTACATTTGTTACCAAATTCAACAAAGAATGGTTTTATATCATATATGGGGAAGATGCAGTAGATGTCTTAGTCATTTTATATGTTTCTTTTTACTAATGATTATCCCTGTCTTTTCTCCTTCTCACTGCAAAAGAAAGAAAGGAATTGCTACATTTGTCTAACATGTCTTGATTTTTGCACTCTCCTTCATCTTCATGTTTTCTTAACCTTTTGAACTTTAGTAATTTTTGTTCTGCTTGCATATTCATCTGTTTCTTATCTGTATTTCCTGAAATGATTTGGAGGATCACTTAAATGAATATGTTTTCAGATACTGTTACGAAGGAAAAATCTCAAGCATCTCTCTTCAGGTCAGTTCTGAAGTGCATTCCATATTTGATTGAGGAGGTTGGTCGCAGTGATAAAATCACTGAAATTATTCCACAACATGGCATAAGTATTGATCCTGGTGTTCGTGAAGAAGCAGTACAGGTTATGAATCGCATTGTACGGCATCTTCCTCATCGTCGTTATGCTGTTGTGAGAGGGATGGCTACCTTTATACTGAAACTCCCTGATGAATTCCCTCTATTAATTCAAACTTCACTGGTCCGCCTTGTGGAGCTTATTCGGTTGTGGATGGCTTGCTTGTCTGAAGAATTGTTGGTAAATGATGGTCAAAACCTTAAGAGATCAGGTCTTGGAGGGGAGAAAGTCAACATATCTCCATTTTTTCAGTCTGCAGATCTGTCTGATTTCAGGACAACAGAAGTTGATGCTCTTGGTCTTGTTTTCCTCTGTTCAGTCGATGTCCAAATAAGACATACTGCATTAGAATTACTGAGATATGTTCGTCTTTTAAGAAATGATATCAGAAACCTTGCAGCAAATGAGCGGGCAGATCACAAATTTTATGAGCCAGAGCCAATATATGTCATTGATGTGCTGGAAGAAAATGGAGTGAGTTTTTCTCTGGCTGCTTGAATATTTTCTCCTATTTTTGGAACTAAAATTTGGATGGGCAAAGAGAATTATCACCATTTATTGTATGACAAAGTGAAGAATAAATACTTTTAGTGATTTTTTTCTTTACATTTGATTGGATATCATGTTCATAACAGTGTTCTTTACATTTATTTATGTTAGCTTTAACACTTGCTGGTTTCCTTGATTCAGTTTTTGTTTGGTTACAGGATGATATTGTTATGAGTTGTTATTGGGATCCTGGACGCCCATTTGATTTGAGGAGGGAATTTGATCCAGTGCCTCCTGATATAACGCTGCAATCCATTCTTGAAAACCCGGATAAAAACAGATGGGCTCATTGCCTTAGTGAATTTGTTAAGTTTGCTTCTGAACTTTGCCCAAATTCTGTTCAAGAAGCAAGGTAAGATATGATTATCTAGTTAGGATGTTATATACTTTCATCTTTTTTAGCATTGCAATTTTGAAGTTGTCGTTGATGTAAATCTTCTGTATATGCAGCCTGTAAATATCATTTCAAACAGTTTTTTTCTCTCTTCATATTAAAGCATTTTCGTCGAATCTTGTAGTCATACAACTTAGTTTTATTGTGTATCATTTACATATTATGCTTCCTGCTAATAGCATAAACTGTCTTATGTCTGTCTTTTTTTTTTCTGCTTTATATTTAGCCATTTTTTAGTTTGATATTCATCCAGGACTAATTTTTTCAGGCTGGAAGTTATAAGGAGGCTTGCACTTGTTACACCAGTTGAATTAGGTGGGAAGGCCAATCTGTCTCAAGATGCAGAAAACAAACTAGATCAGTGGTTAATGTATGCGATGTTTTCATGTTCCTGTCCTGATAACAGAGAAGAGGGTAGCTTTGCACCGGCTAAGGAACTTTTTCATCTTATATTTCCGGCTTTGAGACATGGCTCTGAAACACATGTAGTAAGTTCTAGAATATGTCCACTTCTTAATGTTAGCTTTGATGGCAAATTTATTATCTTGTCTAGAGATGGGCAATGGGTGTGAGCTTTGCCAGTTAAGACTAATTTATCTCTGTCGTGCTTTTTCCAGTGATAGATCATGATACTTTATTTCCCTTGCAACCATGGATTTGCTTTGTTGAAAATGGGATTGGAAGAATCTCATTTATAATCATCTAAATGCTAATCAGCTAATTTCCTAATCATCATAGACCCATGGTTTCCTTTTGTTGTTGTGTCCTACTATTTTTCTAAGCCAACTGGGTTTTTATTTTGACACATTGATCTTGCCTCAATTCCTGGATTTGATTTTCCTGCATAATTCTGCTTTAGTTCTTCAACTTCTGCTTAGCCTCTGGTCTTCCAACTATTCACTTTTGTTAGTGCTTTGATTATGCCATCCTTTTGAATTCTATTATATATCTCTTTTCTGTCTCTGCCTCTAGTTTTCACCATATTCAGACCTCTATATCTATAGCAATAGCTGCTTGATTCACACACACCTAGTTCACAATGGAATTGTGTGTGCATCACTAAATAGTGTCTGTTTTAAAAGGTAAATGTTAGGCATGTCGTAGCCTCTGGAAGAATTTGATCTAATCTTCCATACATTTAAGATTGATACATTGTACCACACTCTCTTGCATTTGAGAATTTGTCTGAAGGGACAGGATGGTAACTAATGGTGGATTTACTTCATTTCTTGTTTAGCAAGCAGCTATCACTGCTCTTGGTCACTCAAACTTGGAAATATGTGAAACAATGTTTGGCGAGCTTGCAACATTTGTTGAAGAAGTTTCATTAGAAGCAGAAGGCAAACCAAAATGGAAGGTACTTCACCAACTTCATGACAATTCGTTTCATGTGTTTATGAGCCATTTTCCAAGCATTGCGATAGCACTATGAGGGAAGTCCTTTGTTTATATATACTATTTGAAGCATATCAATTTGTTTCTTGATTAGTTGACTTACACTTGTTTTGGTTGTTGTAGCTTTTGTATAGTTTATTTCAAGTTCTTCGTTAAAATTTGCATAATCTCTTGGGCAATGCATATAATTTGACAAATTTGCCATCAAAATTTAGATAAATCCAATGTAAATTTTTCTTTTCATGGTTCAAAAATGTTATAATTTGGATAATTATCTTGGTTCACCTATGCATGGTCAGCCCACATTATGCTAGTCACTATTTTTACATTAATTTTCATTTTCCAAGTTTGGTTTTCATTTGTGTACCTTTATCCGATCATATTGACTTGATTAATCATATTAGTGGCTTGCATTGCACAGTTGATTGGATGAAAACACTTCTTAGTAGTTATCCACTCATATGCCATTGGTTGCTGGCCTATACTAGTAATAACATGCCTCATTTACTGTATCTTGTTTCTTATCTCTCTTCTCTGAACAATTGACTTGAACCTTTTATTTTCCCTGGTTGACCATTGTTGAAGTTTCATTTAATTTATATCCTTGAAGTCATCAATTCTCAAAATGCTAGCTGCTATTTGACGACCATGTAGTGAGCTTTCAATTACTAGTTTATTTTAGATTGCTTAGGCGCTTTAAATTTTAAATATTGTTATTACTAGTTTGATATTGGAATTGGAAAAAATTTCTGGTGCTGTTATGCTACATCAATTTCTTTATCTACAATTATATTGCATGTGCGCAGAATCAGAAATCTCGCCGTGAAGATTTCCGGATACATATTGCGAATATCTATCGTACAATTGCTGAAAAAATCTGGCCAGGGATGCTTATTCGGAAGCCTATTCTGCGACTACATTTTCTGAGATTCATTGACGAAACATATCGCCAGATAAGCACGCAGATGAACATGTCAGCAACTGACAACATTCAGGAACTGCTGCCACTTCGTTATGCATTAGCTTCTGTTGTAAGATATTTAGCTCCAGAGTTTGTTGAATCAAAGTCTGAGAAGTTTGATGTCAGAACTAGGAAGAAGCTTTTTGATTTCCTTCTCAGTTGGTGTGATGAAACAAACAGTGAAAGCAGCAATGATTATCACAGGGAGGTTGAGCGTTACAAGTCAGGACAGCACATTAGATCAAGAGAGTCTATAGATAAATTTTCTTTTGATAAGGAGGTAGTTGAACAAGTGGAGGCTGTACAATGGACCTCCATGAATGCAATTGCCTCTCTCTTGTATGGACCTTCTTTTGATGATAATGCGAGGAAGATGAGTGGTCGCGTTATATCTTGGATCAACAATTTATTTATGGAACCAGCCCACCGGGCTCCATTTGGTTATTCGCCTGTGGATCCTCGAACTCCATCATATTCAAAGTACATAGGAGATGGAGGTCGGCTGATTGCTGGACGAGATAAGCACAAAAATGGACATCTCCGGGTCCTTCTAGCAAAAATTGCCCTAAAAAATCTGTTGCAAACAAATCTGGAGCTATTTCCTGCTTGCATTGATCAGGTAAATTTCATTTACATATCTGCCTTGTCATCTTAATTTATATTCAGAGTTCAGTGGAAGATCAAAGAGATCAATGCTTTAAACAAAGTAAACAAATTCTGCAACTCTTTTTTTTTCCTTGTTAGTCATATTCTTCTGTTGAATTAATTATATGTTAATTCATGCCCAACTTAAATTCAACCTATTAATAGTTTGGATTCAATTTGTTTTTGTTGGTGTTTTGAGGACTCAGCACAAGCATTTGCCTTTATTCTTACCAGTATTTCATATTGATCACAAATGGGAAAAAAAAATACTAAGCAATGTTAAAAACGATGACCGTAATTGTCCTATGTTATTATCATCAAACTGTTACAATTCATGACAATGACTTTGAATGCTTGGCATGAGTTATCAGATGTAAATCTTAACTTTCTAGTATAGATGTGAAACACTCAACATATAAGCATATCGAAACTAAAACTAATCTCACTGTGGACATTGCTAACCAAGAAGTGAATTACATTTTTCCTCAGCTTTTGCTTCTAGACTTGCCATGTGTCATTAAAACCTAATTCTGTGTCCTTTTGTAAAGTTTTGCGGGCGAGTTTGGTCAATTTAGTTTCTGCTTTTGGGCACGAATGATTTTATCCTGTGGGGTAGTTGCTATGACATTCTTTGCACATTTGATCAATTGGTGAGTTGTTAGCCTTCAGTGAGCGCTTGCCAATTTGATTTTGATGTGGCTTCTAAGTTTATAGATGCTATCTTATGAGGTTCTTGAAGTTCAGGCCTTGTGTATCTGTTTTAAAAATACAAAATGGTTGTTCATTTGTGTAGATGCTTCCAATTATCTGTGTGATTATATCTGGCTCTCATGAATACATTGCTCGGGCAGGATGCATTTTAACTAAGCTATAAGTTGAGCTATATCTTCTCAATGTGGAAAATTAGGGACCTTTTAAGAAATTAATGCTGTGATTTTTAACATGTATTTGCATTTTGCAATATTGATTTTATTTTGTGTTTAAGTATTTATTTATTCATTTAGTTGTATCCTGTTTAAAATTGCGAGCCTATTCCAAATGTTTAACTAATCTTCTTTCCATGGTGCAGTGCTATTCTCCAGATTCTTCAATAGCAGATGGTTACTTTAGTGTACTAGCCGAGGTCTATATGTGCGAAGAAGTAACAAAATGTGAGATTCAGAGACTACTAAGTCTAATCCTCTACAAAGTAGTTGATCAATCCAGGCAAATTCGGGATAATGCCCTTCAAATGTTGGAAACCCTTTATATACGTGAGTGGGCTGAGGATTATATTGAAGGTGCAGGACGCTACCAGGTGTCAGTTGTTGGCAACCTTCCAGACTCTTATCAACAATTTCAGTACAAACTCTCCTCAAAACTTGCTAAAGACCATCCTGAACTTAGTGAGCTTCTTTGTGAAGAAATTATGCAACGTCAGCTTGATGCAGTCGACATAATTGCTCAGCATCAGGTCCTAACTTGCATGGCTCCTTGGATTGAAAATCTGAACTTTGTGAAACTTTGGGAATCTGGTTCTGGTTGGAACAAAAGACTGTTGAAAAGTCTCTATTATGTGACGTGGAAACATGGGGATCAATTTCCCGATGAGATAGAGAAGCTATGGAATACAGTTGCTTGCAATAACAGGAACATTGTTCCAGTCCTTGACTTTTTGATCACTAAAGGGATTGAAGATTGTGATTCTAATACATCAGCAGAGATAACAGGAGCATTTGCTACATATTTTTCAGTAGCCAAACGTGTTAGTTTATATCTAGCACGTATCTGTCCACAACAAACAATTGATCACTTGGTATGCGAGTTGTCACAGAGAATGCTGGAGGAGATCGAGGAACCAGTTAGGTCTAGCAAGGGTGACCCTATGGCAAACTTTATTTTGGAGTTCTCTCAAGGACCCACAACTGCTGCTCAGGTTGCAACAATTGCTGACAGTCAACCTCACATGTCCCCATTGCTTGTTCGAGGCTCCCTTGATGGTCCACTTAAAAATGCGAGTGGTAATTTGAGCTGGCGGACTTCAGGAATAACAGGCCGTAGTATCTCAGGCCCATTGAGCCCAATGCATCCTGAAGGTAACATGGTTCCTCCTACCACTGGCAGATCAGGGCAGCTCCTTCCTGCACTTATGAACATATCAGGCATGAGCTTGTCAGGGCCATTGATGAATATTCGAGGCTCAACTGGCAACTTGAGAAGCCGTCATGTATCTCGTGATAGTGCAGATTGTTTGATTGATACACCAAATTCTGGCGAGGATATATTGCATCCTGGTAGTATAATTCAAGGGATTAATGCCAGTGAACTCCAATCAGCATTGCAAGGACATCAACAGCATTTACTTTCCCGAGCAGACATAGCACTGATATTGCTTGCTGAAATTGCCTATGAAAATGATGAAGATTTTCGTGAACATTTGCCTTTGCTCTTCCATGTTACCTGTGTTTCCATGGATAGTTCAGAAGACATAGTTCTCTTGCATTCTCAGCATCTTCTTGTCAACTTACTTTATTCACTTGCTGGAAGACACCTAGAACTATATGAGGTTGAGATCAGTGATGGAGAGAATAAGCAGAAAGTGTTTAGCCTAATAAAGTACATTCAGTCCAAGCGTGGCAGCTTGATGTGGGAAAATGAGGACCCAACTCTTGTGAGAACTGACCTCCCCAGTACTGCACTGCTTTCGGCACTTGTCTTGAGCATGGTGGATGCTATTTTTTTCCAGGGTGATCTACGAGAGACATGGGGTGCAGAAGCACTCAAGTGGGCAACTGAATGCACATCTAGACATCTTGCATGTCGTTCACACCAGATATATAGGGCTCTACGGCCTAGTGTGAAAAGTGAGAATTGTGTGATACTTCTCCGCTGCCTTCACAGGTGCTTGGGTAATCCTGTTCCAGCTGTTCTTGGGTTTGCAATGGAAATTCTCTTGACACTGCAGGTAATGGTGGAAAATATGGAGCCAGAGAAGGTTATTCTCTATCCACAACTTTTCTGGGGTTGTGTTGCTATGATGCACACAGATTTCGTGTACATTTACTGCCAGGTGCTCGAGCTGTTTTCCCGTGTAATTGATAGGTTGTCCTTCCGTGATCAGACAACCGAGAATGTACTGTTGTCCAGCATGCCACGTGATGAGTTTGATACCTACAGTTGTGACACAGCAGAGATTCACAGCTTGGAAACGAGATCTGGCCGAGAATCTTTGCCATCTGAGAGTGGGAAGGTCCCAGCGTTTGAAGGTGTGCAGCCTCTTGTGCTGAAGGGACTTATGTCCACTGTCAGTCATGATTCAGCAATCGAGGTGTTATCTCGAATGACTGTTCCTTTCTGTGATTCCATATTTGGGAGCCAGGAGACACGCCTTTTGATGCACATCACAGGTTTACTGCCCTGGCTCGCCTTGCAGCTAACCAAGGATCCCGTTTCCACTGACTCAGTTTCACCTCTTCAACATCAGTACCAGAAGGCTTGCTCTGTTGCTTCTAATGTTTCCTTCTGGTGTCGTGCAAAAGCATTAGATGGTCTTGCTGAATTGTTTTTAGGTTATTCTCGTGGTGAAATAATTTCTACTGATGACCTATTTGCTCGTGTCTCTCCACTTATCTGTTCTGCATGGTTCCCTAAACACTCATCTTTAGCATTTGGCCATTTGCTAAGGTTACTTGAGAAGGGCCCTTTGGCGTATCAGCGGGTGGTATTATTGATGCTCAAAGCATTCTTGCAGCAGACACCTATGGATGCAGCCCAGAGTCCACATGTTTATGCTGTTGTGTCGCAACTTGTCGAGAGTACACTGTGTTGGGAGGCACTTGGTGTTCTGGAAGCTCTTTTGCAGAGTTGTAGTAGCGTTAGTGGTGGATACACGGATGATCTGGTATTTAACGAAAATGGTTATGGTGCAAGCGAGAGAATCTTGCAAGGTATTCTAGTGCCTCAGAGCTCGTTCAAGGCTCGAAGTGGACCTCTTCAATATTTAGCAGGATCTGCATTTGCCGTTGCATTTGCAGCTCAAGGTGCTGCAGGTGCAGCAGATGGTAGTTCGTCAGCTAGAGAGACAGCACTTCAGAATACTCGCTTGCTTCTTGGTCGTGTGCTTGACAATTGTGCGCTTGGTAAGAAGAGGGATCACAAGCGCCTAGTTCCCTTTGTCGTCAATGTTGGAACTTGAAACATATGGTACTGGCAATGTTCCACAATTGTATATATAATATTCTCATTATCCAAGAGTTAG
>JBAMIB010000066.1:1075670-1091647 GCA_037177415.1 Kaempferia rotunda | reverse complement strand
GTGGTCGGAGCGGTGGTCGCCATCGTTCCTGCGTCCGCTGTCGATGGCGTTCCCGCCGTGGAAGAGGAGTGACAGCGGCAAATCGTCGGGGAAGAAGAGAGAGGCTGAGGGATCCACGAGGAGGAGAAGATTCCCGTCCGTGAAGGGCTCCTTCGACTGGCTCGTCAACGGCTTCGCCGGAAGGGAAAGCGCCGCCTCGGCGGACGACCGCGCGCGGCAGTAACGACGACCGCCCGGCGACGACTTAAAAATCACTCCGTAATCGATGGCGCACGATGACGTGGCTGACCCTGAACCGTCAGTGAAGTGAAATCCACGGCACAAAATGACTCGTTGATATAATTATTGATCAGCTGATATTATTATTGATCGTTGAAGTGTTGAAATTGTGAGGATAAATAGTTCAAATTTTTGTGCTACAACATTGTTCGATATTCCAGCTTCGGATTTTACGGTCGACAGAAAAAGAAAAAAAAAAAACAAAGAACGAACGAACTAAAAGAGAAATTTCCATCTCCTTGTCATTTTTCCATGGACTGGCTTTCTGGAGCAGCAGTCTTCGTTTCTTGCTGCTGAGCAAGATAACCCATCCACCCTGCAAACACAAACAAGAACACGAAACAGGTTTAAATCCTTAAGAGAGATTATTTTTCCTTCTAAAAAGAACATTCGATCCAAGAAAAAATGGAATGATACCAAGAGAAGGGTCAATTCCTCTGTTTTGAAGCTCCCTGTATTCCTGGCACATGGCGCAGCACGGGCAGAAGAGATGGAGAACCCAATCCTCAGCAGGTGCTTGCACTAGGTTATACTTTGTTCTCAGCTGTTGCCTGTAATGGGCTCCCAGAATCCAACAGGTGCACAGTGCAGGAGCCATCAGCAGGTACATGAAACTTGCCAGAGCACACCCTACGCCAAATTCATATCATCATGCTCCCTGTGGAGAAGAAAATAAAAAAAGAGACGAGAATTGTTGGGTATTTTTTTTGTCCTACTGATCTTTCCCTCATCCAAGACCTCTGCAACCTGTCCAAAGGTTACGCAAGGGCAGTAGGCAGTCAGTATGGCTGCACATAAAGAAGAGTGACCATTTCATCAAATTACTAAGCGGCGGGAGAATTGTTGCTGAAATAGATTTGAAGGCCCAAAACCCAATCAACCATTAGTCTCATTGCGTCCACAGTCGAAAAGTCCGGTCGTCCATGGCCGGCCAATCCCTGGATGTTCTTGGTGGTTCGGACGAGCCTCATTCGTGGGCTTAGGCGACGGCGGTGGTAACATCTCAGAATAGTGGATGACGGTCGCCGGCGGAGCAGTAGGCTTATCTGCATCTAGATGTACAACTCCCCCCGCCGCAGCAGGTCCAAGTTCCATGCCATCGCTGCTGGAATCCATGTCGGCAGCAGGGTCGACGGCTGCTGCAGGTTGGGGTTTTCCCATTGTGCACTGCAGATTAAGCTCCTGCAACTTCTAGCGGTTATATATCGAGTGGGAATACCAACATGGCGAGGTGCAAGCTGTAGAGATCAAGTTGTGTCGTCGTTTCTGATATCTAATCATGAAATTTAATTCTGTCGTAGCAAACAAAACTCCCCACAAAGTCCGTGGCGAGTGGCGACGCCATCGAAGCAAACTCGAACAATTCGATGTTCCAGATGGACTATAATTCAACAAGAGAATGCCCAATGAACTAAGCGAATGCTAGTACAACCTGGCCTTTGTCAATAGTGCTGGTCGCCGCTTCACGACGGGCTTCCCTTTTGGGCTAAATATTCATATTCGGTCCAAATCGATACTCAACAAAAATCCTGGTCGACCATTGACTCGATCGTGACTCTGTTTGGATGTCCGAAACGTCGACTCGAAACACACAAAATTGGCTCCTGACGCGTTCCACTTCACAAACTGGATCCAGGCAAGCGCCGTGCATGCTTACGGACACACCCCGCGCCTTAATGTAAATCTAACCGTCTACTTCTCATCTAACGGTGAAACTCCGGTACCGCATAGTCCCTGATCTTGTGAGCGCCAGGTATATGCGGACAACGAGCGCACGAATACCAACGACGAAAAACTCAATCCCAGGATACGGACGGTAGATCCTCCTGATTCCGCATCATAAATTATATACGAACATGCGCAGGAGAGTACGTACGGACCAATCGCAGTAGTTGACGTCCTTTTGTAGTCAAACTATGCGAGTCAACGGACGGCCGTGATGTGGCTGGCCCATTGTTACGGATATAACATTACGTCCATTCGTACTCTTCTGCATACCTCCCTTAGCAATCGTTTGCATTCTTGAAGTAGTCCTTGGCAAAGAAGGTAAAATTTTGGGTATACAGGGAACCAAAGGACAGGGTTGTCCTCGGGAGATTTTGGACTGGATGAGAAATTTTCACTCTGCGAAGGACTAAAATGTAAACAAGGTGAACCAGACTTCTTCTTGTCCTGTCCTTTGTATTTGTTTTGTTGCTCTTCCACAAATTTTCTTTTTACCCTACTCTGTCGCAATATTTATACAATTTGATACTCATCGTGGCCTTTCGCACACAAAAATAATATAAATAAATAGAGTTAAGCCTCTGTTTTTGTTGGCCTGTATAAAATTTTATGGGTTGCAAAATTCAAGTTTTGTACGAATTATTCATGTTTTTGCATTTATTATTCTATTGAGGACTTTTCCTTGTGGAAATGTTTAATTACGCCAAGGTGTACAATTCAACTTGAGTTCTTAAAATAAAACAAAATTCAAATCATATATTTTTCCAATGAAAAAGGCAATTCAAAACACATTTAAATTTGTAAACAAAAATTAAATAAATTCCAAATTGTGCTTTACTTTTGGATTCAATTAGAGATGGGAGTATTTGTTTTAGAATATGAGTCAATCAAAAATTAATCGCTTACCTTATTTACTAAATCTATCATAAACTAATCTCTTAACTTATTTACTAAATCTATCATGCATAGATCAAACTCTTGTACTTATTTAATTATACATCTGTATTGTGGTTAGCATACAACTTAAATTAACTTAAGTATATTTAGCATACAATTTATCTAACCTTTTTTAATTCACTCCAAATCGACCAGTCATTTTACACCAAAAAAATTCGTATTATGTGCAAATATCAATTTTAAATTATTTCATATTAAGATGCCGATGCAGAAGACTTTAAAATTCGTCTAATGCTAATATTCGAATGTCCGCGTGACATAGAGCATCATCCGACCCAATCAAATCTACTCCGCCGCGAATAGAAATTGGTCAACGGCGTGGTATTGGGATATTAAAGTACCGACATCGTGACGTCATTTCGATGGAATCCTTTTATCCAATTCAATTTTTTTATTATTGTAAACACTTGGGACAGAAATTAAATAATTGTCAATTTATTTTGAATATATCGATAAAATTTACACATCGGTCATGATCTACGAAGCGGTTGCGACTTCCCGTTAAAAAATTATTTTAATTAATGCGAAAAGGAATAAAAGAGAGGAAGCAATTTAATTATTTATATTTAATTTCCATTTATGTCAGGATTAAAATGGATCGAAATAAAATTTACTCTTCTCATATTTTCAATTTATCATATTTTATAAAAGTCAAATCATAAAAAAAAAATCACCTATTTTTGGAACTAAATATAAAGTTTTACTATTATTTTTATTTTGATTTATTGTCAATTATCCTTAACGGATATTTTAGGAATTGAGGTTCCTAAAATGAAAAAGCGATCCGGCTGGCAGGATTAGCTTATGAGTTCTTGAAAGGCCACCGTATCTTTTTCCCCTGCCATTTTTGTCCTTGTTATTTATTTTATCGCCATTAAACATCGCCAGTTGTGTTATTGTACTTTCTCTCCGGCGTCGCCGGCGAAGGATCTCGCACTGCACCAGAAGCGGACATAAGGAAGGAAGGAGGTAGTCGCTTAAATATATCGGGGTGAAGGAGGCGGTTCTCGGGTGCGGAGTGGCCGGCGCAGTGGATATATGTGGCGTCTGGCTCGGTGGAGTTGTCCAGAGAAAGGAGCTGCCTTCCGGATTTAGACGGTGGGAAAATGCCTCTAGAAGAATACCTACGCATTTCATGGGAGCCTCTGGTCGTCTTCCTCGTTGGTCCCTTGCTCGCCTTCGTGGTCCAGCGGAGGTGGCGACTTGCGATGGCGAGGCAGGAAGAGGTCCGTCGGCTGGCTTTCCTTGCTGCCCAGGAGACTATCCAAGCGGAGGCGGAGGCAATGAAGTGCTACGTGGCCGCTTCGACTGTGGCTATGAGTTTGGAGAAGGAATCCCCGGTGTGGCCGCCGGAATGCCCCGTGTGCTTCGGTCCTGCAACGGCGAGATGCGGACAGTGCAAGGCTGTCAGATACTGGTAGGGCACGCGAAATTTTCTCCCTTTTTCTTCTGTTATTTGCGAGTATTTCTCAAAGTGCGCCGTTCGGAGTGTTTTCAGGTTTCGGTCTTCTTTTTGAATTTCTTCAGTTAGGGTTTTGCATGTTTCTTTGTGGTTCCAATTGGAGCCCCTCAATTGCAGCGTAAAACTGCTCTGCCCTCTTGTTTTGTTTTTGATCACTGGGTTACTGTTGGTTGGAGTTGTTTTGTCATCACTGCTTGTTATGGGTTCTTGAATCTTTGCTCAGCCTTTTATTTATCACAGTTTATATGGGTTTCTACTTCAAGTCATCTCGACCAAGCATCTAAAAATATGTCTTATTCACGTCTTTTGTCTATCTGATGAAATTTGTATCAATGATCTGAAAAATTCAAAATCTTTTTCATTGCAGCTCGGGAAAATGCCAGATCATTCATTGGAGACAGGGCCACAAAGATGAATGCCATCCTCCAATTGTTAACGATAGCAATAGTGGTGCAGTGAAGGTTACTGATTCAGAAATAATGCAACCCAAAAAGCCTGCTTTATTGGAGAAGAGGTCTATGCCTAAGGAAGAGCTGAATACCAAGGCAGTTAAATCACTAGAGAGGCATTCTGCGCTCAAACCTACATCCCCAGATGATTTCAAGGACAGGCCTGAAGAAAACACTTCAGTTGAATTTTCTGCAAAAGAAAGCATTTCTGCTAGTTTTTCTGCATCATCAATAGCTAATGGTTTAGCTTTGAGTAATAGGATACTTGATGGCACTCCCAACGGTGGCAATCCAAACCCAGTTATTGATGCTAGGTTAGGAGAGACTTCATCTTCTGATACTCCTACTATGAACCCTAGAACTGGGGTTGATCCTTATCATGCAAATCATTCTGTCTTATTGATTCCGGAGCCTGCTGGGTCAAATTCTTCTGCAAATATCACATCAAAGGAAAAATCCCAGGCAGAGCAATTTCTCCTGAAGGTATCTGCTGATGAGTTATCTGCTAATGATAAGGCTAAAGCAGTTGCATATCCTAGATCCTCAGAAATTTCTCCTGAAGAACCGATTACGTCATCCAATTCTGTTGCTGCTATAGCAAATGCAATGTCAGTGGCTACAAAGCCTTCGGAACCAGTTGCCCCTACATCATTAGAGGTTAAATCTCAGACAAAGCACAATGAGGCCCCAGCCTCAAACCTGGAGGCATCAGATCCTGTTGCTAATGGGTCAATAATTGAAACACAATCATTTATTTCTTGTACGTTGAGATCCTTACCATTTGCTTCTAATCAATTATCATATAGCAGTGGTGGTCAGACCATCACTTCCTGTGAATACTTGGAAATTGGCAATGCTCTTAGAGGATCAATTAGATCAGATGATGCTTCTGGTGCTACCTTAAAGGATCTGTCAACACCTGCAAAGGCATTTCTCAAGCAGCCTACGCCTTATAAAACGTCAAGGAATTACCCTCAAGAATTGGTAAGTTGTCCCGTATCATCACATAAATGTGTAGTATATATAGTTGGGTGCTTGGGAGTGTGTAAAATTGCAAATCTGTTTTGACTCTAATGGTTTGTTTCTCCATGTCATCTATCTTAATTTATCTTAATGTTGCAGATGCTTTTCCCATTTGATCTCTTCATCAAACTCTACAACCCTGGAAAAATTCAGCTGCATCCTTGTGGTCTTACCAACAGTGGCAACAGGTAATAAAATTGTGCTCTGCAGCATTTGTCAATAAAGATTTTGCTTTTGCTATTTTGTTCTACTTAGTTCTTCGATCTTACAACTACTGCTTCTAATTCTTCCTAGCTAATCATAATCTAGCCAATCAAATTATACTATGCTGCATGGCACCATGTGGCAAGGGCAAGCACATCAATGAATCCCAATGTATTACAAGCTAGCTAAAGTCGTGTATTAAATCACTTTTATTTAAGTTAAATAGAGTCTAGTTTAACCTCCTTAGAAATCCAACGCTGGCACCTTCAACCCTAGTTAATTTATTGCCAAATTAGAGTATTTATTGATTTGTTGTTGTTCATATTGTCTCAATTTTTTTCCTTCATTTTATCATTTATCATTGACCCAAACTTGGGCTCCAACAACTGTTAGAAAATTTGTGTTACTATGTTTTATTGATTGCTTGTTCAATGATCAATTTGCCTATATGTATCTTATACATGAGAAATTTTACTTATTTCAAATTTGTGGCCGATTGCAATTCCAGGTGTCAGATTTTATATATAGAAGACAATGAACCATATAAGCTTATCTTAATATATTATCTATCATGTTGGAGCACTTTGGTCGGATAACTCACTCCAGATTGCCCATTTTTTGCATTGCAGCTGCTATGCTAATGCTGTTCTCCAGTGTTTGACATTTACTAGACCACTATCGGCATATCTCCTTGAAGGTCTTCATTCCATGAAATGTATGTTTAATGGTTACTTGATTCGGTTATTATTTTTTATTAAATACATCATTTTTTTAAAAAAAAAAGTGTGACTCCATGACTAGGTCCAAAGAAAGTGTGGTGTTTTACATGCGAACTAGAGAGTCTTGTGATGCACACAAAGCAATGTCAATCACCTTTCTCCCCTCTGAGGGTACTCTCCCATTTACACAATATGGGAAAGAATTTTAGTCCTGGGCAGCAGCAAGATGCCCATGAATTTATGAGGTTAGTTTTTGCATCAGAAGCTACCTTTATAGTTCCACTTTTTTCTCTCCTTTTTTTTGCATATTTTTTTGTCCTTATAGTGACATCCAATATATTGAATGCTGTATAAGCTGTTTTGGCATGGATCATGGTAGTATACTGGCAAATTTTTTTTTCAAAGTATGCATCAAGGATTCGGACTTCATATTTTGCCCACTCCAGTTAACTTTCTGCATCAGATGTCTCTTCTTCGATACTCATGGCACTTTATTGCAAAAAACAATAGCACGTGCACATTTGAGGATAAACATTAACGTTTTGTCATCCTCCGACCTACATCTTGCACCTTCAGACTAATGTTTCTAAATGAAGTTTGACAAGTTTAAGTCATTTCAAATATTTAGTGGCAATTTGTTGATTCTTGCAAAGTTGCCCAATTAGAAAGCTATATAAACATCTTTGAATGATTGGGATATGGAAAGATTGTGAGGAAACTATACAAACATGCCTTTGTTCTCATAAGTTGGCTATACTTACTAACATTGTCTTTGTTTTTGCATTTTGGCAGGTATGCAGTTGATGTTATGCAATCTGAATGCTTAAAAGAAGCTGGAGCAAAACCAGATAGTGTGTTGGCAGTGGAAACAACACTCATACAACAAACTTTTGGTGGCTACTTGCTGTCCAAGGTAGCTTAGTTTGTAGATCTAGTTACTCTATTACTGATCAGTTTACTAGAAATGCAAAGTCTTGTTATTTTATGGACTTAGCAAAGGGTAAATGTTTGATATTCTGAATGTAGATAAGGTGCAACAAGTGTAAGGTCAAATCTAAACGTTATGAAAGAATGATGGACCTTCCTCTAGAGATACATGGAGACATTGCTACCCTTGATGAAGCACTTCATCATTTTACATCTCCGGAAATTTTGGACGGGGAGAACAAATATTACTGCAGCAGGTTGGTAAATTGTTTAGGCAGTTTAGCTCCTGATTGGCATGGATGGCCTGAACTGGATTATGATTCTTTTGAAGAAGAAATTGAAAAATGCCTGGATTATAAAATATTTTTAAATACATGAATCTTCTATCTGCCTTTGCTAAATAAAACTATCTTGATGATGTAATTCAAGTTATTTTTTGAGGTAAGGATATTTCAAGCTAGAGTATTGATGCCAAATAGATAAATGAAGTTAGTAGGTGGTAGATTTGCATATCCGCACACATCCTATAGCTCCTTTACAGGAGATGAGAGCATTAACTTGCCCATACTATTTGCATTATCATCTTTTGGAGCTCCAAAAGTTAAAGCTGAGGATAAACTGCTAAAGATTTCTTCTTGTTTACTAATTATCTCATACCATCTTTCATTGCACATCAGATGTAAGTCATATGAGCGAGCAAGAAAGAGATTAATGATATTGGAGGCTCCCAACATTTTAACCATTGTATTGAAGCGATTTCAGGTAATCACTCTGGTCTTAACTAGGCTTTTTTTTTTTTTTTGTTTGTCTTTAGTTATAGTTTTATATTCTGAATTCATTTGATAAACCTTCGGTTTCATTTGTGTGTCTTTGATTCTTTCTACAGTCTGGTAAATTTGGAAAACTCAACAAGTCAGTTCAGTTTCCTGAGTATCTTAATTTAGCACGTTATATGAGTGGAGATGACGCATCCCCCGTTTACCAGCTGTATGCGGCGATTGTTCATAAAGATGTTAGGAATTCAACCTCTTCTGGTCATTATGTCTGTTATGTAAAAGATACACAGAGCAAATGGTATAAGATCAATGATAGCAAGGTATTCAACTTCTCAAGATTTTAAGATGGACTAATCTAAATTTCCCAAAACTATTTATTCTGGCTTTAAACAAATGTATGCACATCCAGTGAATCACCTTCTGAATTTTAAGCAGGTAAAATATGTAGAGCTTGAAAAGGTTTTGTCAAAAGGTCCATACATACTTCTTTATGCCAGGTGATAGTGTTACATGTGCTGAAACTGCATGTTCTTTCCTTGTTTGTTTATTTTATTTTTTAAATTTTCTTATACTGATATTTCAACCAGGTGCTTGCCACGTGCTCCGAGGTCGGTGAGGAAAGCAATGGCCTATGATGTTGTAGCACCAAGGAAGACTAGTGGCAAAGAAGCCAAGGGAAAGCCAGTTGGTTCCTCTAATATGGAGCAAAGTAAAGACTTACCCAAACAGCAAATAAAGAGGGAAGTTGACAATTTTCTGCCACGGGATCCGTTCGACCAGAGACTTTGTTCTCCAACTGATTCTTCCAGCGATAGTTCTTCTCTTTTTGATGAGGGTTCCTCATGTAGCACCGAGAGCACAAGGGAGTCAACGAGCACGGAATAAAACTCTGGAGAGCTAGACTTTATCAATCCAAATAACCCCTCGAGTGCCCTGTAATTCACTCATTCATTAGAAGCAGTCAAAGAATGGAACTCCCTCAGAGCTCAGACTAGGCGAATATCGATTGGATGCTAGTTCTGCTGGAAGGAAAATGGACCGTGAGAGTTTTGGAAACAATGAGCATCCTAAATGAGTACAAGGAAATGGGAGTCTATCCTCACTGCTTGAATGTGAAGAATGTAGATATGCAAATAGAAATTGTAGGACCGTAGAGACTGACTATATTAACCTAAATGAGTAAGTGTGGTGTATGATGAAGGCCGAGTAGGTAAAAGAACTGCCCAAACATTTTATTGATCTGTTTGGGTTGTAGGGAAGAATAATTTTTTGGTATGTGCAGTGAGAAAATGGAAGGAGAGCAAGAATTTTGTAGTTGAGCTTTTTCCATGGCAGTGAAGTTAAGCTATTGTCTGCAACTCCACCATGAGTAAAGCTGAAAAATAAGAGTGTAAATGAACGGAATGCTCAAAACAGACAATGATACTAGTCTTGATAGGAGTTCAGTCATATTCATTTGATATTATAAAAATATTAACTAATTAAGCTTACAAACTTGATATCTGTTTTGATAAGAGTTCGGTCATAATCATTTGCTATTACAAAAAATCTAAATAAATATGCTTAATACTAAAGGGTATTTGATTTTTTTTCCCTTTCACAAATTTGTTTAAAGGTTGAGTGTGATAGTATTTTTTTTTTAAATATTTAAATAGAAAAAAAAATATATGATTTATTTATTTATGATAATATAATAAGACCTGATTCAATTGGAAATACACTCAATGACAAAATTTATATATATAAATGATGGAATTTAACATATTTATATTTAAAATTATTCTAATTACTTTTATATCATGAATTTAATTCTTTGTAAATTTAATTAATTTTATACCTTACATGATATTGTTTTAAAAATATAATTAATTTATTTTATATTATTTTATATTATTTAAGGCATAACCTCATTTATTATATAATTAATATACCAAAAATTAACACTCTGAATTATAAATTTTAAATTATCTATGTTAGAAATGAGAATAATACTTTTTATTTGTTAGATAATGTGTCACCTAAATTATTTGGATAAACTTGTTTCTATGACTTGGTAAAAGTTCGACATATTTTTATAAATAAATGTTAATATAGTCCGGTCCATTAAAGCCCAATATCCATACCGACCTTCTTAACGGTCCATTTGAGAGACAGGCCCTTCTTAAAATCTTCCTCTCCACAGTCGCTCCTCGTCTCGGCCTCCTCGTTCCATGTCCAAGCTCCTCCTCCCTCACCTCCTCAAGCCCCTCCGTCCACGTCCAAATACCGATTCTCTCCACCCTCAATCCCGCAAGCTTGCCGAGTCCGTCGTCGGTATTCTTCTCTCTCGCCATGCCGATCCCAAGTGGGAGGAAGCCCTCGCGGAGATCTTCTCCCCCGAGGAGGAAGACATGGCCCCCGTATTCGCCCGCATCAACGATCCAGACGCCGCCCTAGCCTTCTTCAACTGGGCGCGTCGCCGACGCCCTCCATGTGCCGACCCGCTCGACTCCCTCGCCTACTCCGCCCTCCTGCTGCTCCTCGCCAAGTCCCGGCGCCTTCACGAGGCTGCTCTCTTGCTCGAAGAGATGAAGAGAGAGAGCCGGGCTCCGAATCGTGACGCTTCTGGCGCCCTGCTCGCTGCATACGCCAGTTCAGGCGCCAAGGGGAAGGCTTTGGAGGTTTACGCGATGATGAAGGATGAAGATGGGGTTTTTCCTGACGTTTCTGACTGCAACTGCCTTTTAAAGGTGCTCGTAGAGCAGCGGGATTATGATTTGGCCCGTCAAGTGTACGACGAAATGGTTAAAAGAGAAGACGGGGCGGATAATTCCAGCACTGGTATAATAGTGAAAGGTTTGTGCGTGGAAGGGAGGATGGATGAAGCTAAGAGCTTGATTGAGGATAGGTGGGGAGTCGGGTGCATTCCTAATGTAGTATTCTACAACATGCTAGTTGATGGCTATTGCATTAAAGGCGACATCAGGAGAGGATATGCTTTGTTCAGGGAGATGCAGATGAGAGGATTCTTGCCCACTGTTGTTTCATATGGCATTATTATCCATGGATTTTGCACGAAAGGAAACATTGTGAATACAAATAAGTTGATTTTAGAAATGAAAGCACGTGGATTGCAACCAAATGTCCAAATCTATAATGATGTGATCAATTCTCGATGCAAACATGGTTCAGTAATTGAAGCAAAAGCAGTGTTGAAGCAAATGATTGGAAGTGGACTTGAACCTGACATCATTACATATGACATTTTGATATCCAGCCTTTGTCGAGATGGAAAGGTAATGGAAGCTCAGCAGCTTCTTAAGGAAGCTGTAAACAGGAGTTTGGAACCAAATAAATTTAGTTATACACCAATAATACATGGATATTGTAGAATAGGAGAGATTAATATTGCAATTAATTTACTTGCTGAGATGATTAAGCGAGGTCATAAGCCTGACTTGGTAACTTATGGAGCTATAATTCATGGGCTTGTCTCCATGGGTGACGTGAACAATGCATTAGCAGTTAAGCAGAAAATGTTGGATAAGGCAGAAGTCCCGGATGCTGCAATTTATAATGTTCTAATAAGTGGTCTCTGCAAGAAAGGGATGTTTCCATCTGCTAAGAAGCTGCTTTGTGAGATGCTTGATCAAAATGTTATCCCAGATGAATTTGTTTATGCCACATTGATTGATGGATTAATCAGAAATGAGGATCTCAATGAGGCAAAGAAGATTTTTGAGTTCATGGAACAGAAAGGAATTAAACATGGAATTGTGGTGTACAATGTTATGATTAAAGGTTATTGTAAATTTGGCATGACCCTTGATGCACACTTGTTTCTCAATAGAATGAGAAAGGATGGTTACTTCCCTGATGAGTTCACTTACACAACACTTATAAATGGTTATGCTAGACAATGCAACTTGGATATGGCTATGCAGATATTCATTGACATGATGAAGCGGAGATGCATACCAAATGTAGTCACATATTCTGCTTTAATCAATGGATATTGTCGAAATGGAGACACAGATACAGCTGAAGCTATATTCAGGTATATGCAGTGTGGTAAGGTCATACCTAATGTTGTTACATATAGTATTCTTATAGGAACCTTTTTTAAAGTCGACAAAAAGGATAAAGCTATTTCATACTTTGAGGCCATGTTGAAAAGCAAATGTCTACCTAATGATTTTACATACCGTCACATACTTGATGGACTAACTGATGATATTTATATCGCGTCAATAAGAAACAGTAACGTTCAGCATCAACTTGAGCATCCAGTTTTCAGTATTTTCAGAAATATGGTTCTTGATGGTTGGGATCGCATGACTGCTGCATATAATGCTATCATTTTCTGCCTTTGCAAGCATCTAATGCTTAGAAATGCATTGGAATTGAGAGATAAAATGTTAGAAAAGGGTTATTTTCCTGATTCTCTCACATTTCTTTTCCTTCTACATGGAGTTTGTGCTCTAGGGAAGTCAAAAGAATGGAACAATATTCTTTCGTGCCAGTTTCAGCAAAATGAACTTGCGGTGGCTGCTAAATATGCCACATTCATTGATGAGCTATGGCATCATGGAAAAAGTTCTGAAGCTTCCTTAATTTTGCAGACATTGCTTGAAGACTGTCCACAATCTCCAAATATGAACCACCTTGTTTCTTTTTTATAACAGTGAGCAGTGCACTTGGATTTTGAAAAAATGAGACCGGGAGAGGTAGTGCTTTTATTTGAATCGATTGTAAAAATTAGTAAATGGCTAAGGCTAACAGGAAAAACATTTCTTTGTTAAGTCATATGTCAAACGCATGGAGATGAGGTTATACAGTTTGGCCATGCATACTACATCTGAGGTGAGGTAAAGCTTGTCATTATAACCAATTAATATGATCAAATTTGTATTGCCATTGATTTAATATTCTATTAATGTCTCTATTCTGTAGGTTGTACCTTGATAAGAAGCAAAATTATTGTCCCAGCCTCAAAAAAAAAAAAATGCATGTGGATAATCTTTATGTGGATAAACATGGTTGCTCAGTTTTTGTGGAAATTCATTCTGAGGTAAAACATTCTCTACATTGTAGCAACAATATTGGACTTGTTTGATATGAAACTTCTATTGTCATATTCTAATTGGATGTATTCATTTTATATCTGCAACAGTATGATGGCTTTTTTTTCCTTTTAAATATATTCCCGTGTAATTTTAATCTTAACATCAGAACATATGTGAGTGAAGCAGATTTTTGCTGCATATTCTTGTGAATGTTTACAGTTTCAGGGGTTCTCTTTTGGTGCTTATGTGCGTAGTTGTTGAAGTGCACTTGGAACAACTTTTTTCTAGACATATTAAACTTCTATTCCTCGTGTGAATTCTATTGGTATGGTATTGAATTGTGTGTGATGACTTGGTTTTTGGTAAGTGGTACCTTCTCCCAAGAGTTTCAATTGAATTCGATGCACTTACTCAAGGTTCTATTTGGTGTAAATTGGTTATCCAAAACTCAGCCTCCAAGAAGCAATTTCACATTCTTTTTTGGGGAGCATGATCCATAATGTTCGGAACAAGTGTTATGACAAGAACTACATCATTCCTCAGATCATAAATGGTCTAGGAGTCATCCCTTCATCAATCCTTAGGCCAAATGCTAGCAAGCTACATGTGCATATCTTAAGAATCTGAATTCCAATATTTTCATGTGATGGTGTAACCGTGTAACCAAGTATTGCTGTATATTGCTGAGAACTGATATATCAGATCAGTTTGTGCACAGTACTTACTAGTGTATGCTTTTATCTAGTAGTTGCCATTACACATTTTGCTAGATTGCTACCAAATATTGTACAATATTCTTGGTATTCTTATCATCATCTTTTACAATTTACGAGCCATGAGGCAATTGAAGTGTGTTGTATGCAGATTGAGCTTCTGAAGGTTAGGGACCATAGGGTTGGGTGACGCATGTAATGAGCCTATTCAGGATGGTTTTGCTACCCAGATGGCAGGCTACCCTCATTCGAATGCAGATAATGCTAGTTGTGTATTTGATTCAGAGATGCATGCAGCAACCTCCTTATTCGTTTCCAAAGTTGGAAGCGCACAGCTGAAATATCCAAACAGTTGATTCTTATATTTTTTCCATTTTACTTGAAAACTATACGGAATATATCTTATTTCAAAAAGATCGATCTGCATCCAATTGAATCTTTTGGTCGATCTTAAAGAGATGAGGTTCGCCTTGCAGCACTGGAGGCGGGGAGTCTAGCGGAGGTAACGAGCTCATTAGCAGCTGTTCACAGGTGCACATCACAATTCTCAAGTCACTAAATTGCTTATGTAGATGAAAAACAAGGCTATCTTTATGATGTCTCTCTTATTGGATTTTATACAAAAATAATGATTTGTATGAGCTAATGTGACCTTTGCCGGCTGTATCTTCTTCCTTGCATTGGTTTATTGAAGACTAAACGATATACAGTGAAGGTTGGTTCTTTCTTTTTACTGCTTTTGGTATCTTGAAATGATTATTATTAGTTAGTTTGCAAACCTAAGATAGTCGTGGTCTTTAAAGGATCTCTCACACTTTATGCAAAATTAAAATGTAAAAGATTTTAAAAATTATGTTGTTGTTTGGAATTCATGCTGCAAAGTAATTCATTTTATGTTGTTGTAGCCATCAAAGTTGATTAAAGAATTTCTTTTATTGATCCTCTTAGATTTGAAGAAATTAGAATAGTATTTTTTTTTTTTCAAAAAAAAACATTTTATTGGCTGATATACGAGTCAATTTCGGTACCTTTGTGTTAGCTTTTCACTCTGCAAAATAATTTGCAAATCAAGTTTCAATACTGAGCTTATGCAAAATGTGAGGCTCCTTAATGATATTTCTGTGTGAATAAATTAATAAATTTAGCATTTAATATTTTAATTAGATAAGAATTTATTAATATTCATTTAATAATAAAAATTATATAAATAAATAAGCTCGGTTTGGCTCTTCAAAAATAATATGTCATTTATCAATATTTTATAACATTACAAAACCACCCTTAAGGTTTTATAATATTTGTGAAGGTGGGATGATAATTTAAATACTAAAACTGTAAAACATTACTTGGCATTTTGAAAAATATATAAAATTTTAGAGGTGAAATGAAATTTCGCCGCCAATTTGTTCAACAACTTGTCGGCATGGAAGAAGGCGGCGATCTTTTTTCGCATCGCCACCGCCTTCCTCGACTCCGGCGTCCACAGGTGGAACACGTGCTGCACCCCCGTCGTGACGTACAAGTCCACCGACCCACTCCATCCGCTCCGCCGCACCGTCTCGTAGTACGCCCGTCCCCTCGCTGCATAGAAGTCATTTTCCGCTACCACCACCAGCGCCCGCCGGCAAGGCATCGCCCTCAGCCGATCTTCCGCCTCCTTCGACGGATCCGCACTAGGGTCCTCCAACCCGATCGCCC
>JBAMIB010000066.1:1033631-1057810 GCA_037177415.1 Kaempferia rotunda | reverse complement strand
CGCTGGCGGCCTCCTGCCGCCTGCCCAAATCCAAACTACAACCTGGGTGGGAAGGTGAACCCATCGGTAGATCGCAAACAATTGCGGCCAGATTGCGGCCACGATCCAACTGCAATTGTGGTGTGGACCATCCCTTGGTCCATAAAAAGTGGATCGGAGGTTCTTGTCTCAAAAAATTTGGGACGAAGAATTGATGATGATTTGTGACGTTTACATTCTTAAAGTATAATTTTAATTATATTTGATTTTGGCTAGAACATAATATGTCTCTATTTTCAGAAGCACAATTAGGCTCCATTCTTTTGAGCCAAATCAAAAAATATTCTTTTTTTTTCTTTATTCTTACACTAGAATTGTATTTTTTTTTAAATTAGCTTTACTAAATGCAAAAAATATAGCTTTTGATATGCTAGATACTCCGTGGGATAATAATGAAATATACTTTTACTTCGAACCAAACTAAATATTTAGATGATTTTCAGTGATTGCGTATTTAATATTTAGAACCAATTACTTTATAGACACCATGGATGCAAATTATACAAATTTTGGTATGGTTCAAGATGATTTCAACCTTCCACTAGAAATTAGATAGTCGTTTAAAACTATCTAACTCTGCTTAATGGGATGAAACAAAAGAGGAGAGGGACAAAAAAAAAAAGTAGCGTGGCCCACTGTGATAATTCAGAATAAAAAGCAGACTTGCCCTTGTTATTATGCATCCATGTGTGCTGTCAAATATTTTTTAACCCACGGGATGTTTAGTTTGCTAGAGGGTGGTAGATTTGCTACAATGGGGCAAATGATCAATCCCCAACGGCCATATGCCTTCGGGTAAAAAACACCCGCTCACTCCTAGCCAACTTGTAGTCGGCTATAAACTGACCCCTTGATTTACCTTCCTTCACATGATTGTGAGGGGCTCTAAGATGAGCGTAATCACCTTTGACTATAACATACTGAATATTTTGTAACCTGACCTCATTTCTTTTATGTGTTTTTTATAACATGAAGTTTGCTTCTTTTCTCATTTACGGTAACAAATGGCCCTTTCAATTACCACTTCAATTATTGGCTGGACTTAATAAAACTTAAGTTTGGATTAGGTTATGCTCTGAGAAGAAGTTATTATTACAACTTTGATTTAGTTATCCATTGAATATATTTTCATAACCAATACAATGACGGAAGTTTTTTATGTATATGTGTTAATATTTGCGGGTATGAGCCAGCTTGAGTTGGAGGATGAGGTTCAAGATGATTTAAAATGTGCAACTGGAGAATTTATTAAGGATGGAGATGATGCTAATAAATTGAACAGAATTCTTCGACTTACTGGATTCAGTGACCCTGTGTACGCCGAGGCATATGTCACAGTTCATCATTATGACATTGTCCTTGATGTCACAGTCATTAATCGAACAAAGGAAACACTTCAGAATCTGTGTTTGGAGTTGGCAACCATGGGAGATTTGAAACTTGTTGACCGACCTCAAAACTATACTCTTGCTCCAGAGTCGAGCAGACAAATACGTGCTAATATAAAAGTCTCTTCCACTGAAACTGGAGTTATTTTTGGTAACATTGTGTATGAAACTTCGAATGTGCTTGAGAGAAATGTTGTTGTCCTTGATGACATCCACATCGACATCATGGACTACATATCTCCTGCCACTTGTGCTGATGTGCAATTTAGAAACATGTGGGCAGAGTTCGAGTGGGAAAATAAGGTATTTCTTTGCCTTTATAGAGTCAGTTCTGTATTAATGGTTGCTGAAGTATGTCTACTTGTTTGACTTATCAGAATCAAGGATAAAATTTTCTTATAAAATATGCATGCAACTATTGGTTTAAAAGATCATCATAACTATAAAGCATATCTGGCATCTGATGAACTTCGTCTTGGGTATTCATAAAAGTTATTGATAGTACAAAACTATAACATTTATTATATAAGGTGTTTTTTTTAATAAAATGCTTGATTCCTCTAATTTTCCAAAAGTTTGAGCCAGCTGCCCTTAGAGGTTATGTTCTGAAATAACAGGCTGAGTTCATTTCTAGACTCATGGTTGAGTGATTTTTCCCTACTTTGACAGCTACTGTCCTTTTAAGCATTTTCCCCCTTGCTTTGGTTAGCAGGTTGACCATTGACAGATGGATTTAGAACAGATCCATCTCTAAAACAGTTGGATTTTAGTACAAATTAGCTTTAATTTTATCTCTAATTCGCATTGCCTTTTAAATTTATTTCAGGTAGCTGTTAACACGATAATACAGGGCGAGAAGGAATTTTTAGATCACATTATCAAGTCAACAAACATGAAGTGCCTCACCCCACTGTAAGTTCCTCAGTCATGTTAACTTTCACTCAATCAGTTCATGCTTTTCAGAATCCTCTAATATTTATCATCGTCTTCCTTCATGTCTTCCCTTTTTTTTTTTCTGCCAGCTCTGCACTGGACGGGAACTGTGGATTTCTCGCAGCTAACTTATATGCAAAGAGCGTCTTCGGGGAGGCTGATGGCAATTTGAGTGGTGGTTACATCAGGATAAGGAGCAAGACACAAGGAATTGCTTTGAGTTTAGGTTGCAAGATGACCCTCAAACAGAAGAGCACAAGTTAGCATTCTGCGGCCTGGGGATGGATTGAAAGGGTGCTGGGTGAACAAATTACCTTTTTGCCACACAAAGCATTCTGCCTTATTCATTTTTTTTTATTTTTTTTACAGTGTTTGGTATTTCAATTCTTTCAAGCAGGTCTTACTGGTTGATTCACTTCTATCGTTTCTTTCACTGGAGCCTCCATTCTCCTCGACCATTCTTTTTGCATTTATTGCAACATTTCAGTGTACTGGTACAAGAAATTCACCGTGTTTTATGTAAGAGTCCATAATTTTTTTGTCAAAAAGACTAGCAAGTTAGATTGGTTCAGACAAGAAAGCTTAAGAAAGAGTCTTCGTACTTCCGGTCTGCCACATGTAGAGGTTACCTTTTTGGATCTTTTGATCGTGTGTAATGGGTTGGGTCGATAATGACTTCGTCTGAAAAAGTCATCACGGAGAAAATGGTTATCCTAATAGTATTGACGGAGAAAATGTCAATAGAGATATATATTTCCCCCTTACTCGTTACTAATTTTCCAATTATATCAACTTTATTTGATCTCTTATTTTTACTACAAATATATATTATATTAATTTTACAAGTATAAATTAAGAGTATATACATGCACTAGAGTATGTATATTAATTTTAAAATTCGATAAGGATTTTTTTTTTTAAAAAAATATGCAATTGGGAGTGAGGGGAAACTCTGTAACAGGTACCCAGCTGTTTACTCCTAGTTAACGAACTGTCCTACTAATTGTACCAATCAAATATCGGGTATCTGAAGAGCCAACGAGAATGATGTTGAAATTTGACCAGGTCGTCACTTCCTTCTCCTCCCTCAACTACTCGCCACGCAAGAGTTTCCAGGAGCACCATCAAATTTTACATCAGAAACTTCGCGTACGATTCAAAAAAGTACGGCAAGGTATACCTCTTGTTCCATTGGACCATATAGTACGTCCCAGTTAATTCAGAGCCCCTTGTAGAAACGGGTACTTTATTGTGGTAGAGTGGATATAAGATTTTCCCGACACGCAAGTCTCTCGTCTTCTTCACAACCGCACAACAAAGAAATCAAACCAGCGTCGCCTCCTCCTCCTCCGCCTCCAAGTTTTCTAGGGTTCGTCCGTCGTTCATCTTTTTTCCTTCTCTTTTGATTCACGTTTTGTTTGTTTTTGGATGTTTCTGATGAGTTCTATAAGGATTTTTGGAATGGCTGAAAGGAAATCGAGCCTCCTGTTGCAGGTGGTGATTAGGGCCGGGTCCTCAGCGCGGATTGCAGTCATATGCGGGAGATGGCTTCTTCCCTGGGCAGTTAGACCTACTCTGTTACTTCTTTTCTTGGTGACACTGTTCCCTTTCTGCCATAGCAAGATGGTGTTTTCGAATTCCGTCAGCGGGGCTCAATCAGGTGTAGCACCGGCGCCGGTTAGTGGTGGTGGAATTAGGTAATCATCAATTTTTTTTACTCAAAAAAATGTGTTTTTTCAATCCTTCTTTGGTATTGGGTTGGCTTTTGGTCAAGCACTTTTTCAATTTTTTCGGGGGTTAGATTTTTTGGATTGTCTGTGCTATATATCACCTTTGATTAAGGATCTGTATTGTATGCTCACGAGAAATATGTGAGGGTGTGGGCTGTTATTTGAGGTGTTATTGTGGGCTAATTACTAAATCTATCATGACTTTGAGATATTCACAAAATCTATTACAGACTTACATTTTTAATAAGAGATAATAAAGTTTTAACTCAATAACAAATTTAGCACATTCCAAAGTAACACAATGAATGGTACTTTTTCTTACGAGTGTCATATCCAGCCATATATCAATTCAACAATCTTAAACACAAGTTTGATTAACATAAAAATTTTAAAAAAAGCAAGATTTGTTATAGTTTATTTTTTTATTTATTTATGAAAATGTTAATATATGAAATATATCATCTTTAATGAGGTGCTAAGATGGCATGTCATGCGATTATAACACTTTGATGAATGGACTGTGATAAATTTGGTATTAGATTGAAAGTATGATAAATTTGTTAAAAGTGGAAGTAGATTTGTTAAACCTCAAAAGTTTGTGTAGAATTTATTAATCAGCTCTACTCTTATTGTTGGATCAATTACATGAGAACTTTTATATAGTATACTTGGAATGCATAAGGCTATTTTTTGTGGTCTTGTAATTGCTAAAGATATAACTCACAAAACTACAAACTTAATCTATCAGAACATAACCTGATTATTGTGCATCTGCTAACAAACTATTTAGTTTCAATAACTAGCCTTGTTGATTTTGGACAGAACTGCACTAAAATTACTCCACTGTATGTAGAAGTAAACTGTATGTTTAATCGATAGAGAAATTGTATTGTAGTAAATAAATCTAGATTAAGAGAATAGCGAGTAATATAATGAGAGAACTAACCAAGGCATTTGTTACTACATGTTTTGTTCTGGATTATCAAAGCTAAGCTATGAGGAAGCAACACAAATAGCACATTTATTAGCTAACTATCAATGATATATGTTCAATATTTTCTTCCCTTGTATATCTTTGTTCAAATTGTTGATGAACTTTGTTCAAATTTAAATTGCAGTTTGAAAATTTCTATTTTTTGTTGCAACTTATGTGGAATCCTGTTGATTGAAGTGTTTAGTTTCTTACTTCCAAAATATTATGGATAAAGCATTATCAATTTGGCATGCGTGCCATGGAGTTTTGAAACTCATCACCATTATGTTTGTTTCTGCCACTGCAGCCAGAATGCCAAGTTCAGTTATGGTTATGCAAGTTTTCTAGGGAAGAGGCCCTCAATGGAAGATTTTTTTGAGGCAAGAACGGATGTTGTCAATGGAGAAATTGTTGGTCTCTTTGGGGTCTTTGATGGTACAAACTCCTGCATAGAATTTGCTTGGGTGATTTAACTTTAAAATGATACCAAAAGAATGACTAATTTATATTTACATCTACTAATGGCGGGCAACTAAATGCTTCTCATTGATCAGTGCATTCACTATTTTTTTCTTCATTGTGGGTCTCCAGTGAGCAATTTTTATAATTGTCAGGTCATGGTGGTGCTCGAGCAGCAGAGTATGTAAAACAAAATCTTTTCAGCAATTTGATTCAACACCCAAAGTTTTTTACTGACACCAAAGCAGCTATAGGTTTGGTTCTTTTTTCAATGATGTGATATTGCAATAATTTCATATGCTATGTTATCTGTTGTTGGTATTGGCTTTGTTATTTTGCAGCTGATACATACACACGGACAGACTCTGAATTTCTTAAATCATCTGAGAATAGTCAGAATCGTGATGCTGGCTCAACTGCATCTACTGCTGTCCTTGTTGGTGATCGCTTGATGGTTGCTAATGTTGGGGACTCTAGGGTTGTTATATGTAGGGGAGGGAAAGGTATATCTCTCTTTCTTAAAAGTCCATATTATAAGAACGCTCGTAAATTTTTGAGATTGTGAAATGATTTTCCCAACTAGAGACTTTATCTAGTTAATAAGAAACAGGAATTGGAAATGCACTGCAGTATCTATGATATCGCATGTTGGATTAATGGAAATTTGTTCATTAAGTTCTTTTTCTATAAGCTGAACACATGGTACTGCTTTTAATTGTTTGGAATAAATACGCAAATAGATGTATAAGGATTTTTTTAAAGATACCTTAAATATAAAAAAAAAAACCTGGAGAACAGGTGTTCCATGTACATTTTAAGTTTTGCATGTTGACCCAACTTTGGAGTTTCGTAATATGTTGTTATTTTGTTATCTATTATTCTCGAGGTTCATTTATCTAGAGAAGCTCTATTTCATAAACTAAATTCTTCCTTCAAAAGATGGTATCAGGTAATCAGGAATAAGTGACAGAATTTTTTATTGATTGAATGTGTTGAGATAGGTAAAAGGATGTTACCAAGGAATACAAAGCTAGCTTCTTTGTTTGCAGTTTTTTTTGGATATTGATGTTGTAAATTATCACAGCTGTAGCTGTCTCAAGAGACCATAAGCCTGATCAAACAGATGAAAGACGACGGATTGAAGAAGCTGGTGGCTTTGTGATGTGGGCTGGTATCCATCATACTTGAAAAAAATTGTAATTATGTCTACGTTCTCTAATTTTCCAATCTAACAAGTGTTCAACTGCAGGGACATGGCGTGTTGGTGGCGTTCTTGCGGTTTCTCGATCATTTGGTGACAGACTCTTGAAACAGTTTGTTGTTGCAGATCCAGAAATACAGGTATGGCAGTCAAGTGGCAAACTTATCTTTTGTATGTTCCGTACTCAGATTCTCAGATTTTTACTCCTAAACCTGTTCGACCATCTAGGAGGAGGCAGTTGATGGCTCCCTCGAATTCCTTATACTTGCAAGTGATGGACTTTGGGATGTTGTCACAAACGAGGTATTCTCTGAAGTTATAGTATTTGTACAGCCGAAGCATAGGCCTAACTCCTCTTTGTAAATAACTTAGGATGCTGTTGCCATGGTCCAATCCATAGAGGAGCCAGAACAAGCAGCAAGGAAACTGATGCAGGAAGCTTATCAAAGAGGCAGCGCTGACAATATAACTTGCATCGTCGTGCGTTTCTTGGCGGATGATGCTAACTCTGCAGCAGAGTTACAGGCGACTGTTGGTAACTCTGCGGTAGAATTACGGTAGAATTGAATTTCGGCGATGTGATGTTGTTACCAAGCAATACTGAGAGCTGGGAGACAGCAAAGCTCACTCGGGCATTGAGAAACACTGGGATGCTATGGATCGCCACTAGGGTTAAAGTCAATAAACTTGTCTCACTTATGAGGACATATATAATAGTATCAAAATTTTAGAAAGTCGTGTGTTGATATCCACTGCAGACTCGTGAAAATAGTCTGATGAGCTATTATGGCTGCAGACTGGTAATATGAACTATTGAATGCATCTATAGAGGTCACTTGTAGCATAATCGTTGACATATGTTGCGCCTTCATTAGTAAACACTGAATTATTCAAACTTCGATCAGTTTCATTGAAAAGACAAAAATGGGAGTCTACATTTCTCGATGGTTGTGGATACAATCATGTTGTGTTTTAAGTTCGTTTCTTATAGTTTTACCTAATTTATTTAAATTTGTTTATTACAAATTTTTGTCCAAAAAAATTGTATTATTCTTTTTACGACAGCTTAAAGAAGTATGGAGAGAGTTGACATATTGCAGCGTGAAGAAGTTGATTGACTCGATTTGATACGGTGACTCAGAAGTTTATAATAAACAAAGCAAATTAAAAAAAACACACACACAAATATTGAACTATAGGTAACATCGAATTTGGATAACTGATTCAGTTTCACAGAATTTTTTTCGATTATTAGGGTAAATAACAAAGTATTTACTGTGAGTTTAATATCTCTTAATTATGTATCCTATTTAAAAGAAAAATTACTATAAATATGCCATAACTGATGATGGAATTGAGGGTGTGAGTGACATCTTGACACACACAACAAAGCAAATTCAAAGAGTTTGATGTATTCAATTTATCAGAGGCCAGATGCAAT
This sequence comes from Kaempferia rotunda, assembly GCA_037177415.1. Classification (NCBI taxonomy): domain Eukaryota; kingdom Viridiplantae; phylum Streptophyta; class Magnoliopsida; order Zingiberales; family Zingiberaceae; genus Kaempferia; species Kaempferia rotunda. The sequence goes on along the minus strand of JBAMIB010000066.1, from coordinate 1,049,646 downwards.
GTGAATTTTAAGATAGTTCAAAATGAGATGAATTCAAAAGGAAAAAGATTGAACGGCATGAAATAAATTAAATGAGCTTAGTGAATCTGATCAACCAAAGCAAGAGTATTAAATACGTTGAAAATCTCTAAAAGGATAGGAATGTGAGAAATTATGCAGTGAGATAAAATTAGGCATAGGCTAACTTAAATTAGGCATAGGCTAACTTGTATTTTGAAAGCTTACTGATCTAGATTTAATACTATATATAAAATTGTATGAAAATAAATCTAAGCGCCTGTGGCCTAATGGATAAGGCGTTTGACTTCTAATCAAGCGATTGTGGGTTCGAGTCCCACCAGGCGTGCTTTTTTTTATACATTTTATTATTTGATCAAATCTGTCTGTTACAAAATAAAAACAATGATTTTTTTAAGACGTTTAAAAATCCGAAAAAAAACTTTGATGAATATTTCCCAAATATATATACTTTTTTTTTATTATTTATGTTGAGTAACAGCACGAAGCCGACTTCCATATCACGAACTCAAGATAACGTATTTAACTTCATTTCTTAGATATGTCGAGTATGACGTCATTCGAATGCGACAACCTTCTTTCGCCGCCTCGCGTTTCATATGACGGCGATAATGCGGGAGCGGTGCGCTTCTCGAGGTCGAGGTTCATCTTGAGGTCGATCGCCCGTCCGACTCCCACTTCCATCTCTCGGCTCACCGCATCCGCCGCCGCCCCTAGCCTCACGTCCCCTCCCTTTTCCCGTGTCCAAGTTCTACGTGGTCGACAGAGACCGTGTGAAGCTGTGGTTCCTCTTCCTCTTCTTCTTCTTCTTCTTCTTTTTTCCCTCGATGCGTCCACCTTTCTCTGTTTTTTCGATCTTTCTCGGTCTATGTTCCATTTTCCCTCGAGTTTCCGGGGGGAAAGATTTGATTTTGGATCGAAAGATCGAGCGAGGAAGCCGACGTCGTTGGGGTTGCCATCATCGTGCATTTTTGGTGAAGAAGGTTGTGCTTGCTTTATGGTTGCAACTTTCCCCTCCTTTTTTTGGGCATTTGATGGTGGGGTGGAGGAACGAGGGAAAATTTTCACACTGGAGATCGATCTATTAAAATAACCTCTCAATTATTGATTTTTAGGGCACAATTTTCCTTTTTTCCCCCTTCGATACGAGCAAGAACAGACGAGTCGATTCTTTTTTTATATATTCGAATTCCACTGTGCTTGTTGTGTTTGGTCCGGTGCGTTTTGGAAGGATCAACCATTTTTTATCCATTAGTTTATTTTTATTTTTTAATTTTCATTCCCCTTCTCCCGATACGCTTTAACATTGAAAGAAGTTGGCATTTTTTTTGTACGCCATTCAAATCAGTGCGAAATCCACCTTTTTTTTGGAGGGTTTCTTGGAGTTGTGGGGATTGTGGCGGAGGATGCCGATTGCTATTCATCCTGCACCCGGCGCCTGCTAATTCGTTGCCGGAGATGGAATTGACTGCCGCAGCCGCCGGTGATTCCTCTCGCGTTAAGCTGCTCTGTAGCTTCGGCGGTACCATCCTGCCTCGCCCACTGGACGGGCGGCTCCGGTACGTTGGCGGAGAGACTCGGATCGTGACCCTCCCCCGCCGCTTCTCCTACAAGACCCTCTTGACTCGGGCGCGAGAACTCTTCGATGGGATATCCATCATCAAGTACCAGCAGCCCGACGAGGAGATCGACGCCTTGGTGTCCGTCGTGAACGATGAAGACGTGGTGAACATGATGGAGGAGTACGACAAGCTCAGCGCTGTCGGTAATGGGGTCGTGTGGCTGAGGATATTCCTCTTCCCGCCATCTCTAGATCATGATCTGGCTTCTGCCAATGCAGATTTCAATGCTGATGAACGGGAAGATGAGCGGAGATACATTGATGCCCTTAACTGTCATGCAGATGCGTCCGTTTCCCCTCCTAATATTTCCGAGAATTACCTGGGGGCAAACTTCAATCTGCAGAATTTGCATCGACTGAGTATCCCTCACCATTCTCATTCACAAATGTATGATGAACCGGATGCTTCCTGTAGATCTGCTTTCTTCTCCCCCTGCCGGCATGCAGGCAATGACGCAATTGAATTTCCATCCTCGCCATCATCTGCAATATGTCAACCTGAGGCCGGAGAATTTGGTGTTAGGTTTATGGATGACTATGTTAGACAGATACAAGGATACCAACTGCATCACCATGACCGTCTGTCTCCGCCATGTGTGGAGAATTTGGCGTGGATTCCTACAGGAACAGCTGTTCAGGAAATTTCTGGTTTTCCTACTAATTTGGAACATTTTAACACTATGACAGAGGGAAACAACTTCTGTGATCATCGTTTCATGGCTTTTCATAGGAGTCACAGTACTATCTCTGGCACTTACTTGAAACATGGGCTGCCACACTTGGATCATCCAAACATGGCCGACGAATGTGTGGGGATTTTTCAAAACTCAAGTGCTGAGTGTTTCAGAGGCAGGGATCTGTCCATGGTAAACCAAGATATGAAGATACAGCATGGTACCTATGTCAACAGGAAAAAAGAACAGCATAATCCTTTAGGCACCGAGCATGAATGGGATTGGACTGTACGTAATCATCAGTCTCCATATTATGATATGCGGATCCATCATGATCAAACTGCTAGAATGAATGAGCCCTACATTGTTGATGGAGCAGTGGTGAATTGCCAATCTGTAAGTGGTAATACTAATGGACATTTATTACATTCTAATTGCATTTGCCATGATGATACACAATACCTTCAACACGGTGCCAAATTTGGGAATGACATATTTCTTCCTCAACAAACAATCGGAGGTTGTAATGGTGCACAAGTAATGAGGTTTGAAGCTGCTGAAGCTCAATATCCCAATCAATGTTCTCCACATGGTGTAGAGAGTGTGTATCAATCGCCAAATATTTTTCATCCTAATCAATACCTGTGGAGAAGCAGACAGGCTACTACTCATCCTGGAACATTTTATGAACCCTCCACCTTCATGGTGCGAAATGGTGGAACTGACACAAATTTTCTGACATCCATGCATGAGGTGAGTAATACGTTGCAATATGTTCCAGTGGAGGACCAAATTCCAAATGCCCTGTTAAACCAGAACAGTTGTATGCAACAGAGGGTTTTTGACTTTCAAGAGCATGCCTCAGATTTTCGATATCTCCATGGTATTCAACAGAATCCAGATATCCCTTGCCAAGCACGTTCAAGTTATGTTCCTTGCTCTCCTGGTCAGATACATGTCAAGGTTTCTTCTGAAACAGTAGCTGTTATGTCTGTTTCTCATGCTACTGAGGTCCAAATGGTTTCAGACCCAACTTTTGCAGTTAATTCTGCATCAGAGGCAAATATGATTGCAGATATGCAGCAAAGAATGCATGGTTTATTGGACAAACCTAATAAACCTATTATTCTTTCTCCTGAAATTAGTGCAAGTCTTTCTCCTAAAGTTAGTATAAGCATGGAATCTGCTACAAATGGCCTACAGCTTTCTGAGGCTGAGGGAAACACCCCTGTTAACATTGACAAAAATGATGTTCGTGGACATGAGGTTGTGTCTGAAGATAACTCTGCTTTCTTACCTGAGTCAATTGCTTTTGAGAAGAAAGCAGTACTGAAAGATACTGATGGTGTAGCCAAGGCCCACTTAAGTTCTGGAGTAGATGTATCTCCTACTGGCAAGAAAGAGATATCACATAAATGTGGACCCGAGGTGAGTTTGGTTTGATCAATTTCTATATGGCCCATGTATTTTGAAGGTTGGCTGGTACCCTTACTGTTGTTTGCCTCCTTTTGCAGTATGCTCATGCTGATGTTCAGGTTGGCTCCGCAGAAAAAGATCAAAAGGAAAAATTTGGCAAAACTGAGTTCGTGATAACTGAAGCAGAAGGGCCTACTATGCAATTCGAGGTTCTTTGTGGTCACCAATCCAATGTCTGTGCATTATTCATCATGTTTCTTGGTAAAGGTTTAGTAACATTGTTGTTCTTCTTATTTTTCAGAACAGCAGTGCTGAAATTCAGGCTGATGCTGAAGGAAATAGTGAACATGAGAAACTTGCAAAAATAGAACCCACAACAGCAGAAGCTGAAGCTTTGGCTAAAGGGTTACAGGTCTCTTTTAGTTTGAATGTTTATGCTTGAGTGTCTCTTGAATTTCTAAACATGCCGTTTTTGCTTTCTTTAGACAATAAGAAATGATGATCTGGAAGACATTAGGGAGCTGGGTTCAGGCACATTTGGTTCTGTCTATCATGGAAAATGGAGAGGTTCGGATGTTGCTATAAAGAGAATAAAAGCTAGCTGCTTCACAGGGAGACCAGCTGAGAGAGAGCGTCTGGTAGTTTATGAACTTGTTTACATTAAATTATCATCTTCAGTTTGCTGATTTTATATATAGATCTAACTGCAATGAATTTTTCTGAGGTTTGGAAGTCCCCACTAATAGCTTTTATGCATATTGAATGTAATGCTAAGAGTACTAAAAAAACTATCAATACCTGCTCTCTTGTCTATATAGAGAGGGGACTGTATTGAATTAGGTAGGAACCTTTTCCCTTCAATTTGATAATTGATCATCTTAATCTGAAACCCTGTTGCATTCCCCTTAACCCTTCCACTTACTTTCCTTTCTTCATTCATTCTTTTGTCTGAGGTCTTTGCATTGTTACAACGTGATCTATCAATTTGTGATTATTTACTACTCTCAAAGGATATAAAAAGAACTAGATCGGTTTCAGCAATTCCTTTCTTTTCATTTGCAGTGTAAGAACAATGATTTCTTCATGCCAATGTTCCTGTCTTACTTGCATCCTCCTCTTGAAGAAGTTCAATCCCAGTTGATGTCAGAAACTATTCAGTCTATTCATAATCTTATTTTGTGTACTTTGTGTGACTGTATTGTCTGCTGTTGACTTTTATGATCAATGGTGTGATTGTGGTGGAGGGAGAAGTGGCTAAAATTCCTTTCCTTCTTCTACTTATTGTGGTATCTTTAGCCATGTCTTTGATTGCTGTTTGCACTAAGGTTGATGACCTATTGAAGAAAATTCAGCATGCACTAACGGAATCTTAAAGGTCTACATGAATCTACCTCTTAACTGTAGAATCTATAGGTCATCTTTGGGGTATAATCAGTAACCATACAGACAATATCTGCTTAGCAACAATCTTAACAAGAAATAAGAGATAGAGGATTGCAAAGGTGAACATCCTGTTTGAACAGTTGCATAGAGAATTATTGATAAGGATGGTTGGATAATATTAGATGGATCAAAGACAACCAATGCTTTCAAAGATGTATAATATAGTGTCCTAATGAATATTGTCGAAGGCCATTAACTTTTAATTTTTACTCATCTTTTGAAATTGTGTTAGTTTTATTACTAATGTGTTTCTTGTCAATGCTCTAAATGCATGGTATCTTTACTATGTCTTCAATTCTCATTTTGTCTCCCTCTTTCTATTACTGATTATCTTGTGTTGGAGTGAAAGATAAACTCTCTCCATCTGTCTTTTCTCCAATATTACGGGGTTTAGATACAAAAAGGAATATATCTTGCTATATTTTTCTTTCACTCAATGCCTTATATTGTCCAGAATTATTATTATTTTTAAAAGTTGTATGCATTATCCTGCATTTCCTATCTATATTATTTTTGTTCATTATCTGGTTGCTTGCCTCCTTAAATGTTCCGCAGATTGAAGATTTCTGGAAAGAGGCTCTAATGTTGAGTTGTTTGCATCATCCAAATGTTGTTTCCTTCTACGGTGTTGTACGCGACGGTCCTGAGTGTAGTTTAGCAACTGTTACAGAATTTATGATCAACGGGTCACTTAAAAAATTTCTACAAAAGAAAGACAGGTGTAGTTAGCTAATGTTAGTTCCAAGTAAATTTCAAATTTTAGTAAAATTTGATTCTTCAATCGTAGATATATTATGGAACAAGTTTGTGATTGTAGACTTTTCTGTTAAACAGAACAATTGATCGTCGGAAAAGACTAATTATAGCCATGGATGTCGCATTTGGAATGGTGTATTTGCACGCAAAGGACATAGTCCATTTCGATCTCAAGTGCGAAAACTTACTGGTTAACATGCGAGATCCACATCGTCCTATTTGTAAGGTACAGTTTATATTTCTTTACAGTTTCATCAATCGCTAAGTTCGCTCATTAGACACTAGAATTTCTAAAACGACAGCGTCATATTCCACTTTTCTTTGATGTTACTATTGTTAACTTACAAGTCATTCAACTCCCTTCAGATTGGGGATCTCGGTTTATCAAAAGTAAAGCAGCATACTTTGGTATCTGGTGGTCTTCGGGGTACTTTGCCATGGATGGCACCAGAGCTTCTAAGTGGAAAAAGCAACAAGGTTTCCGAGAAGGTAATATTTTTCTTCAGGGTCACAATATTCATGATTCAGATAGTAACACTATCATCATTTCAATGCTTTCCGATACATTGTTTCTTGTGTGTGTAGATCGATGTTTATTCATTTGGCATCGTAATGTGGGAGCTGCTTACAGGGGAAGATCCTTATGCCGATATGCAGTGTGCCTCCATCATCGGTGAGGCTGGCTTTTACTATTTGATTCATCTGTTTCTAATCGATTGTCTAGTGAAGGTTAATTTGTGGTACTTCTTGTTTGGATTTCTTACAGGGGGCATTGTGAACAACACTATAAGACCTAAAATTCCTACTTGGTGTGATCCAGAATGGAAGTCCTTGATGGAGAGTTGTTGGTCATTGGATCCAACATCGAGGCCATCGTTCTCGGTGATATCTCACAAGTTGCAAAAAATGGCTGCGGCGATCAACTTAAAATGATGTTTAAATGCAGGCAAGCTTCCTTCATCTTAATTGGCAAATAGTATAGGTGAAGAATACAATCGTAAGAATCATCCAGTAACAGTGCTACAATATTATATAGTCTCATCTTGTGGGAGTTTTTATTCACCTGCATAATTAATTTGTATATATGTATCGTTTGACGTTCAGATGAAGGCTGCTTTCCATTTTGCAGTCAAATTTTTTTATGACTGATATAAGAAATAAAAGAGAATGAGATTTAAATGGCATGGTTCGCTTGATGTGTATTGCTTATTGGGAAGATTTTCATCACCTTTACTGAAGGAAAATATTTTGTTTTGTTCCATAAAATTTATTCTCTATTTCAAGGTGTCATAAAATTTTAAAATGGGGGGAAATGTCTTTTGATTCGAGGTGAAATAATAAAAAGGCAGTTATATATCTAAATGTATAATTATACTGCATTTAGTTGAAGAACATAACTACCTGACCAATGCTCACCCTGCTGTCAAGCAAGCATTGAGAAATTTAAAATTATATAAAGGAATACAACAAACAAAATACATGGAATAACCATAAATCTCATTTAAATCAAATCTATGAATTTATATCGTGCTGGAACACATACTGAACATTACCAGAAAACAAACCATCATCAGTTGAAGGCATTCCTCAAAACATCAAACTCATCTTAAAATTTAAGAATTAGTGTACTTTGAGAAGAAATTATGAAAACATCCTTTCTACCAATACAAACGCATTAACTCACTAATACGTTCAGCCTCTAGAATCAGAGGCAATAATTTCCTTAATCACAAAAGAGACAATATCTTATATACAAATTACTCCTTAATTTATTCTAAAGAAGCTTGTAAATTATGTCTTCCAGTTCAACAAATGCGCATTGAGGTTTTAGTAGCTCAAAATGTCATTTGTAAAGGGAATTGATATGAAGGCAGAGGCATAAGATACTTGTGACGTTTACCAAGGAAATACAAGCATGTAACTGTAATGAAGTTTTATCAGGGGGCTCTGACCCCAGAAACACCTCAGGAGGCCAAAATCTCGATAAAGCATGTTATGGTGCTTGATTCGCACTTGTATGGATAGAGTTACCTATACTGCAAGGAGTTTCTGGATATCCTTCTGCAAAAAGTAGAGCTGTATGAGAAGCAATCTAAGGGCTCTAACCAGATACAAGAAACATATATATCTCAGGCAATGAACCATCCTTTTCTTTGGCGAGGATGCAACATCCTGAGTCAAGATTTATACACTAGAATATACATTAGTTGATATGATTGATTTTCTAGAGATTTGCACCAAGAACTTCCCTTTCGAATGCACATCAGTCATATAATCATGAATATTTGTAACTCAAAACAAATCTATGTAGAAAGTATTAAAGTATCTTAGAAACATAAATGTAGAATAACCGCTAATTCTTATGCACACAAGGATCTATGTAGTTTATCAACTATCAAAGTGTTACTATGACACCTTAATGATGCACTAAGCAGAAAGTTAGCATGATTAAGACAAATTAATATAATCATATAAGCATGTTTGTTTGCTTCACACACCTCAATCTGGAAAGGGGAAGTTGTTGGCATATATCTTTCCACCACTTTTCCATTCTTATCAACCAAGAACTTTTCAAAGTTCCACTTTATAAGACCACCCAGAAATCCTCCGGTGCTGGATTTGAGAAACTGATACAACGGTGCAGTATTTGGTCCATTAACATCCACCTGACGCCATATAAAATACTCAGGGGAGTAATTTCTATATACTTGAACAAGTGAATGTGCATTTTAAATGCCAGAAAGAATATGATTATAGAAGATCTAGTATGTCAAACCTTATCAAAAATAGGATATTCCGCTTTGAATCTTGTACAGGCAAATTCTTTAATCTCTGAGTTTGATCCAGGTTCTTGGCCTCCAAATTGATTGCAAGGGAAGGCTAGAATCTCAAAACCTGCAGTTGATTTTACAAACAATTAGATAAACATCATTTCAGGAGAAACATCATTCCAATCTCCATACATCTTTACATGCTCCCCCAGCATTATCATTCCAAAAGAAGATTCATTCAAAAACTGATGCACTGCATTGAGCCAAATACCTAGCCCATAAGATCCCTAAACACCCTCCCTCATAAAGTTCAAAGATGTAACTATCAAAGTGACTTGTGACACTAGAAGCAGATCAAGTGTGCTACATCAATACAGGCTTAGGTGTGAAAAAGCAAAAAAAATAAAAAATAAAAAATAAAAAATCTTCATCCTGTTGCTAATATAACATACCTTGTGTTTTGTACTTGTCATAAATCTGAGAGAGCTCTGTGTAATTGGATGATGTCAAGCCACTAGAAATCAAAAGCAAAGCTTCATTAACCTATTTTCATAATAAAAAAAATGCAACAAGTAGTACCAAGGGAAATTTAATTTAGGATTTTTTGAGCATTACCATTGTGAAGCAACATTAACAATCAACAAAACTTTCCCTTTGAATTTACTCAGAGAAACATTCTTTCCATCGATATCCTGCATTAGTTTTTAAACTTTCTTTGAGAAAAGAGGGATTGGAGAGCCAAGATTCAATATATCATGTCTAACATCTTTGACAAGACTAGCATAAAGATGCAGAACAACCTTTATATTTTATGTTTGAATTCTGAACAGATTGAGTAGAACCCATCCACGATCCTTGAAGAAACCAACTTAATTACTTCTCATTTCTCACCCCAAAATAAACATGTCTTTAAGTAACCTTAATTAGGGTAAAGTCATAATAAATGCTTGAAGAATGCATAAAGGTCTCACCTTTACGGTGAAATCATAGATGCTCTTCTCCGTGGCAGCGGTGGCATAAGCTGCGCCGGGAGTTCTTACTGGTTTCGACACTACACCGACGTATTTGCGTAATTTGACAGAGAAATTGAGATCTCGAGGCACTGGGATGGGAAATCCAACCGAGATTTTGGCAGAGGCATCGCAGAAAGCTGCAGTCGGCCGACTCGCCCTTATCGCCCGAGAGGCGCCGTTGAGGGCGTGTTTTGCGGGGAAGAATCGAGCCGCGGCGGAAGCCATGGATCCAAATCGACAGGGAACTGTGGAGGAGGGTTCCGGAGTCGGGGAATCAGCAGGGCTTTAATCGCAACCGGACGATGACCTGAAAGAGGAGCAAATTTTCGATAATTCGCAGTGACTCGATCATGCGCTTTCTCCTTCGACTTAAAACAACTTAATTTAATAATATTTTTATTTTATTATTTCGATTTTTTTACTATAATTAGCAAATATAATAATAATAGTAATTTATTTAACTAATCTCTGCCCGTTTGATTGGTAGATTGTATGCTGAACCGGTCACAGCCCGAGCTGCCCGGTACGAGCCAGTGTTCGTCCTAGGCCGAGTGTCGACCTTGCCCAGCTCGATTACCTCGACCAGGAACGGCCATTGATAGCTCAAGTCCAAGCGGACGCGCTTCCGCACGAACCCTCTCGTCTTCCATATCCGCTCCTCCGCCATCACTCGACCAGGACCAATTCGTATCTCGTCAAGCCTCGCAATGCGTCTCTCCCTCCTCCTCCTCCTCCTCCTCCTCCTCCTCCTTTTCCTCGGTCTCCACGAGGGCCCTTTCCTCACCGTCTCTGCAGGCGCCAGCGACGCCGTTGAGGTAACTTGCTTACCGATACCGGATTGATATATATTTGCGATGATTTTCTTGTTTACCTGTTTTACGCTTTATTGCTTCACTCCATTCGAAATTTATTTGGGCAGATCACATACGGTTCTGTTCTCAAATTGATGCACGAGAGAACGAAGCACCGGCTGCACTCGCACGACTTGCCTTATGGATCCGGGAGCGGGCAGCAATCGGTCACTGGATCTCCCGATGTTGGCGATTCCAATGGTTATTGGGTGCGCGTTTACTGGAATTATTTGAAACGTTCACTGTCCTGTTTTGTTACCGTGCTTCGGGGTTTTCTTCCATAAAATTGAAATTTTTGCTCGGGCCGCTTGTTTTTTTTTATTGAAGGTCTACATTATATCTTTCTTTCATATGCACCTCCTTTCCAAATTACCGCACTGCAAAGCAATATCTGAATGCCTAATGACCAATTCAAAATGAATTTGAAAGGATCAAGGCTTCATGGAAAGTACTTGGGTGGAAGAATAAGGCAAAACGGGAAGATTATATCGAAATAATGACAACTTAACACTCTCGTGCCGGTAGAGCGCAAATGCCAATTTCATGTGCTTTTTAGTTTTATAGTATTGATGTGGACTTGGTGATCTAATATCATTCTTCCCCCAAGAGAGTGAGTTATATCTAGTTGATTAATGTGCAAAGGGGAGAGTAACAGAAATAGACCTGGTGTGTATGCTCACGGGCAGTATCTGAGCTCAGAGTAGCTGTTGCTGAGGAGGTTACAATGGAAAATGTGGGATGGATGAGACCTGTTTATACACCTAACCTTGAATCCCCATGACAGCTTCATTAATGCAGATGACAGGTGGGCAATTTGCAGGTGTCAAACGATTGTTATCTGAGTGTAGGTCTGTCTGACCAGGACAGTGACAAGCATTAAATGCATACCATGCTAAACTCAGAAAGTTATTATATGGAAAATACAATGTTCAATAATTACACCTAAATCTCATTTAATTGGCCTTGATACTATTTAATTATTGAATTGTTGTAGAATTCAATTTGTCACATGAAACTTACAACGCTATTGCCAATGGAAGTTTTCTTCTGAAAACCTGCAAAATAAGTGATGTCTCTTTGAAAGTTTGAGCAATTGAACTTTGTTAATTGATAAAGTAATGCTTGAGAAAAAGTAGAATTTGGTCTTTCAAGCTATTTGAATCCCTTTATGAACAATGTTTAAATTCAGGGTTATAGTACTTCAGTTGCATTAAACCTGTAACAATTTAAGTTTTCCTCACGCTATACTGTATGGCATATGTATATACATTTTTTTTTTTTTGATAAACAACAAATTTATCAAGCTCCATGATTTTGTTTCTTGTTTCTTCTATTTTCCAGTTTATCGTTTTACTTATTCCTTCCACTTACATTTTTGTTATATCAGTTAGTGAGAAGCACGCTGTTGTGTAGTGTATCTATAATCATTTCTATCTTTCCATAAAACCAATTAGCTAAATGACTTTCAAAGTTTTTATGTATAAGCACGCCAGCTAAGGGAATTGAGATACGTAGGGATTCTGAGATTTTAGATTTATCATTCAACAAGATATTGATGAAAATATTAAATGATATCTATTAGATTACTTGCACTTTAAACATAAATTAAAATGTTGGGCTATTATAAAATAACACATCTACAAAAGAAAAGAGAATGCTAACAGAGACGTGTGAATTACTACAAGGGCAAAATCATAATACTACTCTATGAGAGCAACTAAATGTTGCTCAAATACAAAGTACAATAAGAGGAGATACATTAAGATTGTATGAACACAATGAATGTTGATCAACAAAATTGATTATAATCAAACAAGTTTATTTAATTAGAGTTGAAGGCATAAAAGGAAAGAGAGACCAAATAAAAATTTTAAATTGACATAATTAAAAATGATTTAATAAATCTGAATATTATTAGTGATAGAGCATTGCATTATTTTCAAAGGAGTAAAAGAATGTATAGTTATCCCAAATAGTTGGGGCTAACATGATTGTGATCATCAGCTAAGCGGGCTAAGAAAGAGTTGTGTAGATGAAGTCTGTTCTTTTTGAGTTTTACCTTAGAATGAATATGTGATTGATTTGTTTAATTGCTAATGAAATGCAGATTTTTTATTTAAAATTGCGTCTAGGTTCTTTTCTTTTTTGACATTTTAGTTTTAGGCTGTTGTGTTTACTTTAATTTTACATTAGATAATCATTTACAGAATATGTGATTGATTTGTTTAATTGCTAATGAAATGCAGATTTTTTATTTAAAATTGCTTCTAGGTTCTTTTCTTTATTGACATTTTAGTTTCAGGCAGTTGTGTTTACTTTCATTTTACATTAGATAATCATTTACAGATTGTAAGGTCCCAGCCAGGTTCATCACACAGACAGGGTGATATCATTGAAAATGGAGCTATCATCCGACTACAACATATGGTAACTCGCACATGGCTCCATAGCCACTTGTATGCTTCTCCATTATCTGGTAACCTTGAGGTTAGTGAGGTTATACTTTACATATTACATGCTAATATTTACCTAGAGAATATAGGTTTTGAGTTTTCCATTCCATCTGATGGTCCAGTTGTCAAGATCATAGTTGATCTATTTATTGTTTATTCACATGTTTTCTTTCCCTGTCTACTTAAGTATATATTGTGAATGGCATTGCCTAGGTAAGCTGCTTTGGGGGTGATGACCAATCGGATACTGGTGACTTTTGGCGGTGAGATCTCCGTGTTGTTTTGAAATTACAGCCATCATCTAACTCAGTTGTACTAATTCAGCTCATTCTTGGATTCATCATGTAGTCTTCAGATTGAGGGCAGTGGAAAAACTTGGAAGACAAACCAGCACGTAAGGCTTCTACATGTTGATACCAGTGGTTACTTACACAGTCATGAGAAGAAGTACAACAGGATAGCAGGCGGACAGCAGGAGGTAATTAATAAAATGATCCACTGCAAGTTTTCATTCATCAGATAAATATGCTGAAGTCAACAAAAATTTTGTATGATTTCTAGTTCTCTGTACAAAAGAATATGCAAAGGGTAGTTTGAACATATATATAGAATATTTCTTGAAAGTATTATTATACTTTCTACTGATAGATAGCACCCATAAATCACATCATAAGTGTCTAAGGATTCATTTTGAACTTTAATGGAAAGCTTCCCTCGTACCAATGACATGTTGATCCAGTTTCCATTGGAGCCGCAAAGGACTGTCTTTTTTTCAGTTGACAAGCAACTTAAACATTGTGGTTGTTAAGAAACCCCACAGATTCAGTTCTTTTTGAGCCCTTTGTTTCATATTGCTGCGCAATCAGTTTTTATGCTTATCGCTAGGAGTTAACCATGGGTTTTTGTTTATTTGCTGCAGGTGTGTGGGGTGCGCAATAAGCACCGTGATAATGTTTGGTTGGCAGCAGAGGGTGTGTACCTACCAGTTAACGTAAGCAAGTAATGGAGGATGCATTGTTGTTTACAAACAAAATCCACGACAAGTTAACACAAGATTTCTTTGTGACTGTTTAATTTTGCTGAGGTTCCATTTCTTCATCAGCTTGTTCACGTTCATAAACGATCTGTTCAACTCGAGAGATTATCATTTTTGTTTTACGTTTATTATTATTATTATTTTTTGGGTGATATTTGACCGAAGTCTTGTTATTAAGAATGAAATTAGATGGAAGCCATTTCATTAGACGGACCCGGGTTTTCTAATTAATTGTGCTTAATAACTATGCTATTTAGCTTATATTAAGCTAAGTAGGTTTTGGACTTAGTTTGGAGATACAAATCAAATTTATGGATAAAGTAATTTGTAAAGGAAATTTGAGAGAAGAGTTTTGCTTCACCACCAGATGTGTGTAATAAATAACTCTTCAAGTTTTATTAATAATATCAAAGGAACAAATAAAACACATTTCACGGGACATTTAGGTTAGATTTTTATTTTTTATCCAATAGCGTACCAAACTATGGCTCTTAGATATTAATTGCGTTAACGATGAAGCTGGACACTGTGAATTTAAAATATTTTTAAATTTATTTAAATATTTATTTAGATAATAAAAATAAATATTAAATAAAAATATGTAAATTATCTATTGTTTTAATTTGAAAATAAGTCACGGTCACTCACGAGAGAGACCCTGTATGGCTGGATATCAACTTACCACGTGTCATCGCGTGCTGGAAAGTCCACTTGGCTGTCTTTGCGATCCGGTCACCGCTTAGAGGGCCTACCGTACAACTTACCACCCACCTAATTTCAAAATTAGTGCCAGTGGAGAACCAAAGCATGAGCTCCGAAGAGAACTAATGGGTGATCCGATCCATGTCTATAAAACAAAAGGATTTATTAAGAAGTGATGGCGAGCACGCTGTCTTCCTCCTCCCTTTCTTTTCTTTCTAGTTTCAATACTGCTCCGCTCGATCGAGAAGAGGAGGTGGAAGAATCGGAATGGAATAGAACACGCCGGTGAGGAAGTCGTACACTTCAACTTCTGACCTTCTTACGTGATGGGAGACGGCTGCGCTGCCCAAACACGCCGGTCAAGATTGCCCAAACACGCCGTCCTAGACACTTAGATTATCAAAATGCACAAAAAGAAAAATTTTATTATACTACACTTTTATGTATGGGTAATCCGTGAGCACATAATATTAATTTTTTTTTTAAAAAAAGTGTTCACTTCT
Source organism: Kaempferia rotunda (assembly GCA_037177415.1). NCBI lineage: Eukaryota > Viridiplantae > Streptophyta > Magnoliopsida > Zingiberales > Zingiberaceae > Kaempferia > Kaempferia rotunda. The sequence goes on along the minus strand of JBAMIB010000066.1, from coordinate 1,034,389 downwards.
TTTGCCTTTACAATAAATCATAAACTCTAAACCCTAAATTATAAAACCTAAACCTGAAAAAATAAAAAATAAAAAATAAAAAATAAAAATTTTAACGCTAGATGCTCACAGGTTATAATGGTTGTAGGTTAAAAAAACTATATATTGAGAGAGTTTTATTATTCCAAACCTTTGATGCTATACACCTCGTGAGCATCTCAAAATTTTTTTTCATTTTGAAATTTTTTTATATTTGATGTTTTTATATTTAATGTTATAACTCAAGTTCTAAATCTTAAAGGTAAAATCCTAAATAGTTTAATCGTAAGGTAAAAAAAAAGCTATATATATAATTTTTTATTATATATATATATATACATATACAGAATTGATAGTCTGCCCGACGCTTTATGCTTGACTTGTGCTCGACATCTGACGTGCGTGATCTGATAAGGCAAAACTCAATTTTTTAATCTTTCTCTTCGTCTCTCCTGCATGTTTGATGATCTGACATGACAAAACTTAATTTTTTTAATCTTTCTCCCCCTCTCTCATCTACATGCAATAACTTCTTCTCTTTCCTCTCTCATCTAATTTTTTTTTTAACTTCAACACGTTGTTGCGGCAAAGTGTTGCAATTTTTTTTAGTACCTGCAAAAATGTGTTGCAGTGTTTTTTAGCTGCAACAACTTATTGCAGCATTTTTTTAGTTGCAACGTGTTGTAGTTTTTTTTAGCTGGAACAACGTGTTGCAACTTTTTTTTTTAGCTGCAACACGT
>JBAMIB010000066.1:977150-987168 GCA_037177415.1 Kaempferia rotunda | reverse complement strand
CCATGTTATCTACAACGTAAAGTATCAGACAATAATGCATATCATGAATATAAAATGCAAGTAATGATCATGTGATTGTTATTTCAAAATAAAGATGTCTATACAGAAGGCTAGGCTTTCAGTATACATCCCAACATGTCTATGCCCGAGGTGTATTCGGGACTTACTGTGCCCGAGGTGTACTCGTGAGGACATACTGTGCCCGAGGTGTACTCGGGACTTACTGTGCCCGAGGTGTACTCGGGACTTACTGTGCCCGAGGCGTACTCGGGACTTGTTGTGCCCGAGGTATACTTGGGACATATTTTGTCCGAGGTGTACTCGGGACTTACTGTGCCCGAGGTGTACTCGGGACTTCTTGTGCCCGAGGTGTACTCGGGACTTCTTGTGCCCGAGGTATAGTCGGGACATCTATCGCCCGAGGTGGACTCGGGGCTTGCTGTGCCCGAGATGTACTCGGGACTTATTATGCCCGAGGTGTACTCGGGACTTATTGTGCTAGAGGTGTACTCGGGACTTATTGCGCCCGAGGTATACTCGAGACTTATTACGACCAAGGTATACTCGGGACTTTACTTACATGAAAATTTCACCAGATATTCTCCTCCATATAATACCCGGATCACCTTTGAAAAAAAGAAGATTAATATTTTAGAAATTTTATAGTTAATTGACCTAAATGGTTTGTTAACCGCTAATCAAGGTAAATGAGTATTCTTTTAACCATTAGATAAGGAGAACTCAATCAGGACCGACTTGGCCCACTGGTCGCAGGGCTGTCATCTCCAGTCTAAGCCGATCTATGGCCCAATTAAGATAGATACATTGAAACCTGGAGCATCACGCTCCATAACATTTTTCATTCAACCCAAATTAGTAAAGCAGAGTCCGCATTAACATAGCCAACCTTCCAAAAGTCAAGTCACGTCGGAGGCAGGCAGGTACAAGAAGAGGATATAAGCGGTCGGTTATAAGCTGACACATATCTCTCTTTATATAATTTGAATGCAAACGTTAAAGGACGTTTAGGATAAATATATATAATCTCCTTTTATTACCAGGATACATGCATGTTTTTCCTATTCACAAAGCACGGTCCGCAACTTTCTAATGCTTTTACAATTTCCCAGTTTCCACCTCCACAATCTTCGATTCACAAGGAAAATGATGTTCTTTTGGCAGTATTATCAGTTGGTGGAGCCTCCAATTTGGCTTTGCCTTGCGGTTGAACCAATTATGGAGTTGATGATTGTTCCCTTTTACCGATCAGCAACCTTTCCCTCTTCTCTCCATGCTTAATTTCGAGACTGCATGGGCATGTGCAATGTAATATTCACTCCCTCTCCAAATTCAGTGTTTAATCACTGAAAACAAAATCTATATATCACACTCTCACAGGCCGGATTTTCGACCTTATTTAGGTTGAGAAACTTATTTACTGTTGGATTAGATAGTTTGCAATGCTTTTCAAGGGGATAACTGAACACGAGTCTCAATGGCATGAAATTTACTCAGAAAACAAAATTCAACAGCAAAGATAGCTAGAGCAGAGCTTGCCTTTGCAGGTTCATTCGTCTACAATGGGGAAAAACACATGGAAAAACAAAAAAAACAGAGAACATCTTTATGCTATAGAACAGCCTATCATGTAAGTGATGGCAGCAACTGGTGCAGAAACAAGATTACAGAAGATCTCGACAGTCCAACAAGGGCAGATGCATGAGGAACCGACTGCAAATCCCGACACTAAACTATGAATGCATCAATTTGTGTGCTCGATCTCAAATGGAAAACAAAGGGAGGCCCCCCAATCCAGCCCCTCTCCTTTCTTCTTTCTTTCCTTCGTCCCATCATCCCTATGCATGCATGTGACCCATCTGATCTGATTCCATTAATATTGGGACCCCGTTCCATCCATGCAAGTCGTCATGCCAAATTTTCACATCCCCAAACTCATCTGAGCCCTTTCTCAAGGTTATATATGGTAAAACCTCTGATTGTTTACCCTTAGAAAATTCCATAACACTGTTAAACGTCCAACAAAATCAAAAATACCATTTCATTATAAATATACCACGCAGTGCAGTGCAATGCAATGCAGCCCAAAGCAAGCAGCAGCCTGAGCAGAGGTAATGCATGCATAACAATGGGAGATCAGAACAACAACGAGCTTTACTTCGTGTTCATGAACTACGACGAACAGTATGAACGCCTTCGTCGCGATCGGTAGATAAGAAGCTAATTCGACTCTCTTCGCTGATTTAGTTTTTATCCGATACATACATCTCGATCAGCTGCTTAATTTCTGCCATGCATTATCGTAGATCAAAGGAGGGAATGGAGGAGCTTGACACCTATTTGAGCAACAAGCATGACCAGTTACTGGCAAAGCTTCTCCCTCCGAACTCCTATAGGAAGAAGTCCTCTTTGGCCATTGTTGATGGCTTCTCTGTGGAGATCACTAAGCAGCAGGTACTTAATTATATACAGTGATATGTTATTAGCGCTCAGTGAATTTTTGTTGTCTGTTAGCATCAATATAATATAATGTAATGGTTACTGCAGGCCGACATTCTTAGATCTGCTAAGGAGGTGAGAGTGGTGGAGAAGAACCAAGAGATTGCTTGACTGAAGAGAGATTATTGCAAAAGGTGCAAGAAGACTAATATCAATTGCAGTAATGGGTCATGAATTGAACTATCTAGCTATGATATTATATTAGTGTATGTACTCGCTTATTTACTTTCTTGCACGTAATCACCTTTTTACTATAATATAATATATTAGCCTATGTGACATCAACTCATGAGTACTTGACGTTGGAAGTTTAAAAGGTCGAGCAGGGAAGGTAAAAGCCATATTGCAGAACTAGTAATTAAATATTCGATCAAAACATCTTTTTTAGATAAAGGTGAGATCGAATCTAATGGAAATGAAAGATCTTTGACCTCTAAACACGGGCATTTAAATACTAATATACACAAACTAATATATATCATAATAAACGAATGTGATGGTCTAGTACTGTTGACTGATACTAGTCCTTTAATTTCTAGTTGAATGCCTACTAAGTTCTGCAGCTCAGCCTCGCTTCACACTTAATATTAAGCTTGCGTTCTTATGTGCTTGGCCACTTGTGTACGTAGGCAATAAAATTCGCATGATGTTCACTTGATTGATGGCACACTAACGAAATATATATGTCAAATACTCTATAATCAAAGCTTGACATTTGACAATGAAATGAATGGTATAAAGTAATAAGTTAACCAAAACCATTCAACCAATCAAGTAAATATCCTAGCAATATGTCCAACTTATATGCATCCCAAAGGTCACATCAAGCATCAAGAGCAAACATGAACTCCTATTCAAGCTCCAAATAGGGCCATTTAATCGCCGGCCTTGATCATTAATGTGTAAAGCTAGCCTTAAGCTCTGCGGTCAGACCATGTTCTCAGGAACTACACTCTAGATCTTGATTGATCAAATAAATCTATTTTTGAATTATGTGTTTCTCTATTAATTTGTAATTTCAAGACAACATGATCTATTCATTCAATGTCAAGATCTATTTTTGCAGCAATGGATATGAATTAGAATTTCGTACATTTGTTAATTTATTACTTCCGCTCCTTTGTCAATATGCTTTTACAGGAATAGGCTAGTTTTTTTTTTCAAATGGGGATAATAAAGCTAAAGTGGTTGAGTGGTTCTAAACGGGTTGCGAGTAGAGGTATAGGGATTACGACAACTATATGCAATCATCAACGGAGAAGGTTACATTTTGACTTCTCACATAAATCTGTCAAACAGAGCCAAGTTCAACAGTTGCATCATCCACTCGCTACCTCAATGGAAAAAAAAAAAACCCTGAAAAGTCATCCATTAGCAATCAGTAAATGACACTGGACGAAGACTTGTGAATCGCCACTGCTATCAGTGATGAGCTCATGAGCATGGAAGTGAATGGTTGTCAATAGTAGAGAACCACTAACCTGGAGGAGAATATATAGATAACTGTTCTATTGTGTTTCAGAAACGGGGACACAATTGATGTAATGACAGAATCTCACAGGTAACTCCAGGTTTTCTATATAGTGCATTCTTCTGTAGAAGTTACGTTCCTCACTAGTGAAAGTGAATATTGGATCAGATTAAAATAGTAAATATTGTTCCATTATCTGGAGAAACTAAAAACGAAGAAAAATCAAAATGATCAGATGAACAGTGGATGCCAAGACAGTGGGAAACAAATCCTGCTGCATTGGATACCCAATCGTTCTAAATTCAACTACAGGAAACAACAGTGGAGAAATAGGACTGTAACCTATCAGAAACCACAATGAGCTAAGAGATAAGCATGCGGTGGGATGTCTACAGGCATGTCTATATGATCTTATCTATCAGACTGCGATCCTATCAGGCGCCACTAGAAGCTAAGAGCTAAACAAGTTTGCGGGACCTGGTAAAAGCAAACCTATTAATTATTTCAGTGGGAAAAATTCTGAAATAATTAAGACAATAATGTATAAGGTTAGGCTCCAGATTGAGGGACACAACAAATAAATATAGATGAGAACTTAACCAATCATATTCAACCAATGTACAGAAGCATCACTAAATCACGTATACATTGTGCTGAAAACTGGGTCAGATAATAGAATATTTGTCTCTAACAACATAGTAACAAAAGAAGAAGAAGGCTGGCAGGAACTAGGAGGAGAGGACGAAAACCTTGGGACTAGAGTTGTTCATCTTTAAAAAAAAACATTTAATCAGGTTGTGTCTAAAAGGAATTCACATATCTCCACTTTAGGTTTAAATTTTCATGGCTTTGTTCTATGCCCAAAAGGTCTCATTCAATCACTCCTGACCCGCTTTAGCCTTCCCTGCAAGCATCCGTTGGCTTTACTCTTGGGTTATCTACTTAAAATGTCTCATTCGATCACTTCTGACCCGCTCTAGCCCTCCCCGTGAACATTCGGTCACCTTTGACCCTGCTCGGGGCCTCCCTGTAAGAATCCGATCATCCTGACGACCCACTCTGAGTCTCCCCGCGAGCATCCAGTCATACTGACTCGTTCAAGGCTGCCCCACATAGCATCTGGTTTAGACCGTGACTCTGATACTATTTCTTGTGCCCAAAAGGAATACATATATCTCCACAATGATATCATACTGTCCACTTTGTGCTTAAATCCTTATGATTTTACTTTTAGACTCTACTTAAAAGGTCTCATGTCAATGCAAATATCTTATTCTTATTAAACTCATGATCTTTTCAATCTCTTTTTTGATGTGCAACTTAATTTGATTGTACCCCAATATTAGGTAACGTTGAACCTGAAACAACTGATCTAGTCCGACGGAAGTTTCCTATTTGTCGGTGAGGGTAAATTAGAAAAATACATATGAACGTTCATCCTGAGCTAGTATTCTCACATCAGGAGAAATTTTTTTAATAATATATCAGGTGATTATAACACGTGCATAAATGGTTGATGCCATTTGCTACCATTCTAAATGCTGATGCATGAAAGACACGTTCAATTCATGGGGCAGAGTAAACCAGCAAAATATTGTAGCTGTCCATGGACAAGTTCGACGAAGTGGCCCATTGGGCCTTGGTAGTGAAAACAATTTGGTCCGTTAGGTATTTTATTTGGTTCGTACTTTCCGAGAGAAATATAACGAAATCGGCAAGAAAGGTTAAAAAGGATAAAAATATTATTGTAAAAGGATTTCCAAGCACAATCCGTCCGTGTCCGCTTTGATCTAATTCCTCTCGGCCCAAAAACTCAATCGGTTCGATTCGGTTCAGTTCAATTCAGTTCAGTATAATTTTCAAAGGTGGCAATGACACACGGTGTTGCTTTACGATCAAGTCCGCAAAATGTCTCCAGATAAATCCAGGCGACTATCCTAAGTAATCTAAATCTAAATTTTGAATCTCAGCAGATAGAATAAGAGATTTTTCTTCTAATGAGAAACATATTTAAGTATATTATTGATCTGAATGAACCTTTATTAGTGATTTATGCGTTACCTAGGTGATTTTGTAAGGTTGAATAAGTCAAATTAATCAGTTTGAACAGTTAGATAGATGGCTTATCTAATGTGAAATGGTGGACTCTATCACTATCTATTTAATTATTTTTTTTTGTATTTATCTCTCTAGCTACATCATCCACTACGTACCTCCAAAGTTAATTATAAGTCCCGATCGAACTGGTTCTGCTTTACGTTTCGTTTGGACGGTATCTTTGGCCAACTCGAGAGTTTAGTCAAAGCAAATTATATCAGCATTTGCCGTTTTCCTCTTGGTTTAATAGCTTGGCGCAAAACGACAAATGCATGAAATGAAAAGTTAGGATTATGTTTCTTGACCTGATCAATATCACAAGCTTCCCATGCGAGTCTGCAATGAGTTTTGCTGCGACGTCGTCCTGATCCCAAGCACCAGTTTACGCCAATTATTTCGGTCCCATGCACATATAGTTCATTAGAAGTTTGATCAACATATATTAAAAAAACAAATGAGTGGAAAATTGGATGATCAGATGTGATTGGGTGTTTAAATACTTCCATATCCACTTTAATTTTAAAAATAGAGAATTGGAATAGAGGAATTTGCTTACGCCTCAAATTAATTAAAACCAATGTTCTTCATGTGGTCGGTAGGAGTTGGAACATAACTATGACGCCTTAAATTTAAAACTCATTTTCAGCTCGTTATTTCTTTGATTATTATTATTATGGAGCCGCAGTCTTAGTTGATGGGCTTATTTTTATATTATTTTTTTTTTTCAAAACAGTAATTAAAAGAAAAAAGACGAAAAAAACAGAGTCCACAAGTGTTAGTCATAGGTGAGTCTCAAACAAAAAGGACAAAATCTTCCCTCACACTTGCATTTCAGGGGCCCCACATTTTCCATACTTATGGCTTCTTTTCGAGCTGACTACTGTTCGTGTTCAGGAAGAGATTTGATAGGCTAATTGAGCCCGCATATGCTCACTATTTATTGATAATTCAAAATTAGCCAATTCTGATACCATGTTGACGACATCATGATGAAAGCTGTTTTCAGAAATATCTGAATCAATAAAAATTCATTTAATGTCAATATATTTGCATTATTTTTATTCAAGTGTTTAATATGTTGCAATAGTTATCTGACGCTGCCTTCAATAATTGCATTTCTTCAAGAGAAACAGGAAGCAATTTGTTGAAGCTGAGTAATTTGAAGATCGTTTGAAGTCATTATTTTAATCTCTCACACGTAAATGCCAAAGGCACCATGAATAAGGAAGAAAAGTAGGAAGAGGGAGATTTAAATAAAAAATAAAAAATAAAAAATCAAAGGAGTACAAAAAAGAAAGAGAGCCAATTTCCACAATTTTTTCACTGTCCCGTTGACTAATCCCCGGATTTGATAAGATGGTAAAGAGACTGATTGATTTCGTAACTAATGAGGATTCAATTTTCATATTGTGTAAATAAATATCTATGACATTCGAACTATTTCATCTATATTTCTAGATTTACCTTATGGCAGATGGAAGAATTACATGAGATCGGATGACCTATATATATAACTTATCTTATGGTGCTCATTAGTTTTTTTTTTATTTCTTTAACTTTAATACTATAATATTCAAATACTAAATCTTCAATTTCAAACCTAAGCCCTAAAAATTATAAAATATAAAGAAAAAAAACAAATACGGATAAAACACCTAGAACAAATAATAATATTTTTTTTACTAATTCAGGCATCCAATTCTTAGAATCTCATGTGACTGATTTGGTCTTATAAAAATATTTTACTAGTCATCTAGATAAATTATAAAGGGCATATGGATCTCTATGGATGATTCAACCTCTCAAGTTTTTAAAATTTTCAGATGCAATGTGTAAGTAAGATTTAAATCCTTGTTATCTAAAACGTCCGTTCCATCTTTTATCACAGCTAGCACTATAACTCTGAGATAAATAATAATTTTTTAATGTAACAATCTATTAATTATCTAAGTATAAACTCGGTTATACGATTATATCTGCATAGGGCAGGGGATAGTATTATAGTTGTTTATACGTCTTAGGTGAAGGGACCTCCACTCTCTTAACATAAGGAACCAATTAAAATTATTTTACCGACACATTTTAACAACACGTGCTTGATTAAAAAAAAAACAAAAGTGTGACCTCAATCCTTCAATGTTATTTTGACTAGTAGTAGTAAGACGGTCAATTACTACTACTCACAGCGTCAACTGGAGGAAGATGGAAGGAACATGTCATGGCTGGAGATAGAGACAGAATAGGTCCTGTGAAATTAATTTTTGGGATAGCAACTACCCAGATTTCAACATCCAAATTAACTGTTCTTGTCCTTGTTGTCTGCTTCATTCATTTCAAAGAAAGTTTAATAAGCAAACAACTGGATGCAGAAGAGTTGAATACGTACGTATATCCTTAATTATTATCAAGAGAAAGGGGTGAAAAACATGTATATCACATTACTGTATTCAAGTTTAAATCTGTAGCTGAGCATCTATGTTTCATAAACTGAACAGACACAGAGGCAAAAACGACTAATTAATCTGAATTAGTACGTAGTACAAAAACTAGATCGCGAACGATATCCGTGCAATAATGCTCCCTTTGCCACCTCCCACTTTGTTTTGTTGCTTCGTCATCAATTAACTTTCAGGTATGCTCTCAAGCCTTGGTCTCCATGAACCAGAGCCTGATCCACATCTTCTTCTGTTCTTCTTGTTCTCTAACACACCTACAAGCTTATCCGCCATCTCCTCTTGTCTTCTAACATACATAGCCAGCAACTGAGCTGCCTCCTTCTTGGACAGCACCAGCTTTACTCTTATGGCTCCCTTGATCATCTTTGGACCATCTTCCACCATCTGCTCCACTTGTGCCACCTGCTTCTTGGACTTGCTCCAAGAGCTAAGGAACCTGGAGCTTGCCCTATTTGGAGAAGCCATGGCTGCTGGCTTGGATTGATCTTCCTGCTGATTAGCCAAGCAGCCAAAGAGCTTCATGATCATGGAGGCGGAGGAGAGGAAGAGGCACGGGGAGAATTAAGGCGGTGAAGCTGAATAAAGAAGATGCACTCATTTATATAGAATTAAAATACATCGAGGTTGTTGATAGGGAAAAAAAAGCTTGAAGTTTCTCAGTCAACAAGGAGAACACATGGGGCCATGGAGGAAGGTTGAACGTATCAACTTGATGATGTGGCTCGCATCGTTTTCATGGTGGAAAAAAGCGAATACAATTGATTGTCTTAAGCACAGCTGCACCCTAATTTCTGTGAAGATGCGAAACGATCCAAATTAAGTAGGTTTGGTTAGTCCTTTGATTTTGAAGTGTTAGAGTTAATTAGGGTTCCTTTTTTTATATTTATTTTGTTATTCTTGTTCTTTTTCTTTGCCTACCGTACTAGACTTGGTCTAGCACAAGTCTTGATTTCAGATGGCAAACACAGGTTATTAATAACGGACATGAAATTATCAATAGAATTCTATAACGCTGTGGTTGTTGTGTGTCGATGGGAAGTTATTGCTGCAAGGTGAGATTATGCGTGAGTACATGAAAATTATTAGACTGGACCGGCTGGTCCGACCAGGATAAATAATGGACCCAGGTTCGCTGATCTGCATTCTTATAAATGTGCCATGAACTATGTATGCTTCAATATTTTTACATCAGTTATTGCTAGATTGGCACTAGCTATCTATCTATCTGCAGTTTCTGATTGATATTGCGGTGTTTTTCCGTAGACAAACTCATATTTTTTTTCCATGTTCACATTAAATTGTTCAGTTTAGGGGTTTCACTAATCACTGTCTGTATATACGTAGTCTCAAACGAGGGTTTATATGATTTTGTGGTGATATTATTAAGCAATTCATGTCTGCAAACGGAGATATAGACACCTAGATGTTATCTTCCACGTGGAGTTGAAGAGAGCAACCAGAAAAAGGGTGAGTTACT
>JBAMIB010000066.1:896133-909553 GCA_037177415.1 Kaempferia rotunda | reverse complement strand
TACACAGGTCATAATTAATTGGATGTGATTTATAATTTTGATATAGAGGATAGAAGAGAGCCCACTAAAAGTCAAGTCAAAGATTGACTAAGAAGCCAACGTGGCATCTGAGAGGGCAAGGCCGTTAGATGAAGGATTGCTAAGTCAGTCCGAGTTAGAACCACGAGTAAATAGAGCTCCAGATCACTAACCGACCGAGTGAACTATTCGGTCGATCAGCTCCTTACGAATTGAACAGAACGTAAAACACACACCATTAACTGAGCAAAGAAACTGATCCAAATTCCAAGTAGAGCTCTGAAAGGTGACTCGATCAACCTACTACTCGATCGACTAGTGGCTTATAAAGGACGAGTCAACCATTACCTAAACCGGTAAGGTGTAGGATATGAGGTAGACAACCCTTTCTGACTAGTATGGGCAAGGCGATTGGCCATTGTACCCGATTGGATCGATGATAGGAATCGTTCGGTTTTGACCACACCTACCCTGCTTGTCCCATAGTACAACGGTTATCATAATATCAAATATATACTTTGTACTTCTTCGTATGGAGGAAGCTTTTGAAAGACTGTCATGTATGGAAAGATATACTCAATTAAGGAAAGGTAATTAAGGAGAAGTGATAAAATGTTAGAAGGGGTCTATTATTTTTAGTAAATATCTCTAAGTCCGTGTAAAATAATATACATGGATAAATAGGAATCTCTCATAATTAACTCACGGAGATAGATATACAAATATCCCCTACAAACTTCCTTTCTTGTATTATTCACACGGACTTGAGTGTTAAACTAAACAACTACTGTTACTTTGGGACCAAGCTTAAGTACAACGATATCATTCACTGCTAAGCGAGTGCATAGTGATTGATCATCTTCAACGTCGTTAGACCATGCATTGAAAATGGCCCACAAGCATAGAGCCATACTGCGCAGGTCATTGAACCACACTCACAGGGGGAAGCTAGCGCTCCTTTGAGTCAAGCTTAAACTACTCTGCTTCGACCTGATGTCTTGGTGACTTGGGAATACTAGAGAGCACTGCCAAACTAATTGCAGACAAAGACCCTCCTTCCTCATCATCTTCCTCTCTGTCTACTACCTGAATCTGACCCAGTTGCTTAATCTCCCTTCCTTTTCCCCAAAGAACCATGTACAGCCCTCCAACTATCAACAGTGATCCTATTGCACTGCAAACAGAGAGCCCGTCTCAGATTAATAAACGCTTCGATACTGAACAAGTTATACTGCAATATTAACCTTCCCACGTAGAGCTTCTCATCGAGGATCGCCCAGCCGAGGACTGCCACAGTAATCAGTAGCAGTGGGCTGAACATTGTGACGAACAGAGGACCTCTTCTCGCTATGCACCATGAGATGAGTGAAACGGCCAATCCGGAGCCAATCAAGCCCTGAAAAAAATAAATCGATTCAGTTGAGCAAATTTGGTATGATTCATTTAGTTAATTAGTTTGCGAATGTTAATGGGTTTGTGTATTCGTGTACAGCATAGAGGGAGGCGGCGAGCCTGATGTCCCAACCCATCGCCCACGCCGACGCTTTTCTGTCGGTACAGACAGCTAAAACCAGGCACTGCACGCCCGCCATGAAGCACAACATGGCCGAGCTGGTGTAAGGAGAAGAGAAGCACTTGCTCATCTTCGCCTGAGCATGCGCTAGCTGCATGTTAACAATCTTTCTTTGTGCTGTTGTGCAATATGATAGTAATTATTGTTTCTCGTACTTGGATGATAAACCAGATTGCCCAGGATAAGCAGCTGACAATGACCAAGGCGGCACCGAGGGCCATGTTCTGGCTGCCAGCGTCGGCGCCGGCGTCCTTGCTCATTTCCTCAGCGTATCTCCAGTGAATAGGAGATGACCACATCCTAATGAGGCCTCCTCTGTAGAAAGTCATCATCATGGAGCCGCCTACGCATATAACTGTTCCTACGACTTTGGCCTGGCCTGCTAGTGTTCTAAAACCCACCGTCTCCATTCTGCACGATCCAGAACAAAATTTAACCAATTGGTAACGTAGACCCTTAATAATATATATTAAAAAATTCCTTTTAATTACTTTAACGATACCTGAAAGGGATTGCGATGATGAAGGTGATGGCAGGGAGGATGTTGGTGAGGGCACACGCGATCGTTGGGGTTGATAATTTAAGCCCGAGAAAGTACAGAACCTGGTTCAACGTAGCCCTGTTTCCATTATAAGCTTATCACCAATTCACCATCTATATTCTTCTAAATTCTAGTCAAATAAATTAAAACATTTTTTTTTTTTTGCATTTAGACATTTTTTTTATGCTGAATTAATATCATTTTTGCACAGCATGCACATGCAAGCTCTGACTTCCCCGTTATAGGGCATCTAACTTAGTTAGCAAGCTGCCACCTACACTCTGGTCTCCATGCTCGTAAAATCATCACCCTGCTGAAGACTCACCCAAAGATGGAGCTGAAGAGAATCTGGACGATGACTTTGCCTGTGATCAACCTGAAAGCTTCTCTGAGATACCAAATTAAACTACTTCAATTCGATAATTCTGACACGAACAGAACTTTAAACTTAATCAGCAGGCTGCTTAATGAATTAGATAATGTACCTCTCGAGAAAGAAAGCAATGGGGAAGAGGATAATAGTGGCGACGACCTGCCGGTAAGCAGTGATAACAAAAGGGCTCATGCCGTCGTCCAAGGCCAACTTGGATAGCACGTTCATGCCTGCGTACCCCACATGAACAGTGACCATGGCTAAGGTTGGGATGCAGCTCTCACCACCCATCTTCGAGAAGACAGAGAAGAGGAGTAATGTTAATTTAGCAGGCAACTAGAGATCAATGGATATATAAAGAGGTTGATGGAGGTCGAGAAGGGGAAAGGGCGAGTGGCGCACCGAGACGAGAAGAGCTGAAACAGAAAGCTCAGGGGGACAATGGAATACAGCTTTTGTTATCTTGTGCCCTACTGTTGCTGCATGCCTTGTGCTTGTGATATAAGGAAGTATATATGGCAGTGGATATACAGAGAGATTACACGCCGAGGGAGGTTGCACGTATTAGTTGTTTGTTTCGTTTGAATTTGGCAGGTTTGTGAATTGGAGTTCGGCTTTTAATGCTTTTGCTTTGGTGTTAATTGTGGCAGTGAGAAACGGCTTTGGCAGGTCGTCTGCAAGTCCATCTGGAGTTACGTTACAGAAGAGGACAAAGGGATAGAAAGGGAGGTGGGGGTGTGGGATTATATATATACCTAGCTAGTGCATGCAGTTGCAAAAACAAACATGCTTTGTCGACGACGAACTAGTGCTTGCCGTTAACTTAAAACGAGGCTAATTATACGACAGTTTGTGCTTCAGTTATACTGATCAGGGGACGAGGGAAATGAGGGCTTATGCTTACTAAATTATGTTTATAATTCTAAGCATGATATCAACAAGTCTTTGCATATTTGTGGACTTAATTATGATATATATATATATATATATACAGGCTATAAATTAAAATGGGGTTGTCCAAACAATGTTAGTCAATTTTTAGTTGATTGAAGTTGGTCCATCAATTTAACAAAGTTTGTTAATTAATTAGATATAGAGTTAGATTAAAATATTTTAGTTCATTTGGCAATCATTTTTATTTTTAATTGGGTCTAATAAAAAGTTGTTAGCATTGTTTATTGAACTCCTCTGTCAGTTCCAATATTTTACATATAATACTCAAATTATCATTTTTAAAAATATAGTATTCATCTCTATTAAATTTGTACGTATCAAAAAAATGATATTATTTACGTTTTTAATTTTGAAACTTAATTCTAAGAAATAAAAGACTGAACATTAACTTTTGAGGAGGAATTAATATATTATTGTCTGACGTTCCATCTTCTCAAAAGTTCGGCGGTCCGACCAAACCGTGCAATAAGATTTGTTCAAACGGATGGACCGCGAACTTAATATTAGTATATTAGTCCGTTAATGTCCCTGCTATAATAATCTATCTATCGTCCGACCACAATGAAAGTTGGCTGCGGATGGTATAATTCCAAGGGCATTAGGGACATTTTGTTAAATCCATCAGCAGCCTCTCCCTCATTTGCGAATCGCTCCTCCCTCTCTCCACGCACAACGCGCCTCTTTTATTTATTTTCGCTCTTCTGGTCCGCGTTGCGAGCCCTCGCTCTAGGGTTAGGGTTCCTGTGAGTTTACTTCCCGGCGTTATAATTCGGCCAAATTATGTTGCCGGAGATCGCTGCCTCGATCCTAGAATCTCGTCCTTCCCTTCGCTTCCCACTCATCCACCTCTCGGTGCTCGCCGGGTCCTCGATGGATTGAGATTGGACTTCTATTCATCTCTGGTAAACCCCTTTCTGAACCTCATGTTTCCTGCTGATACCGATATCCGTCTCCTGCCAGAAATTCTTGCTCTTGTTTTCTTTTTTTAAACTCCGTTGGATGCTTCTTTTCGTTGATTTTCCTGGAACTTTGTCCTCTTTTACTCGGCAACAGATATTTGAACAAAATTGTCGTACATGTTTTTTGTTTGTTTCTTTTAGAAGTTGGGTTTATGTTTTTGTTCTTACGGCATTTTTTACAAAATAAATATCTGCTAACCAATCATGAGTACAGTTGATAACTTTTTCTGTGATTCTTTTGCCGTATTTGTTATGCTTCATTCATCTAAATTGACTGAACTTTTCTCCAGCACTCGATAATGTGTGCTATTGGTGGTGGAAATTTTACGAAGTTTATATATCATGTTGATTTGTCTTTCCACACTGCATGTAGATATTTTAGATTTGGATGAGAGTGTATTACCGATTTATGTCTTCTAAACAGTATAAAGTTCACCTTTGGTTTTTTTTTTAATTTAGTAGCTTCTGTCATTTCGTGTGTAATTTGTAAGGCATAAGTTATTCATTTTCATAATCTTCTGCCCTATTCAAGGTTGGCTGTTGTAGAAAGAAGATGCCTGTTGGTTCTCAACCTGGAAACACAGAGACATACATGGTACACTTGTTCGTTTCTAGCTTCCATGTAGAAAGTTACAATATTATCATTGCATAAAAACAATTTATTGCAACTTTGCGTCTTGTTGATCTTGCTGGAGTCGTGCCTCTGGTTTAGTTTAGCATACCTTTTGTAGTTATCAAAAGCAACAAGGAAAGCTACTATGATAAATTAGTGTGAGTTAGCTGCTGAGGATTTGGTAAAATTGTGATAAATACTTTCTATTATCAAGGTCATTGATAATGTTAATCTGACCAATTAGGATTAGTCAATCGTCAAAACAGTTTCCTTAACCCTTAGTGTTTTTGTAATTAGATCATTGTCAAGTACAATATATACATATGACATCTTTATAATGCTAAACCAGACGAATAATAATCATATCAGTTGTGGTTTTTCTTATCTTGTTGATTCATTACATTACCATTAAATTTAACAAAAACAATATAATCATCCTTGTGAAGTATACAACAACAATAATAGCAACCAAACCTTATCCTACTAGGTGGAGTCGGCTATATGAATGTTTTTACATCATTGAGCTCTATCTCCTACTATATCATCTATATTTAACAACATTTTATCTTTTTTTTTTAATTGTTGCTAACCAAGTCTTTTTTGGTCTTCCTCGTTTGATATGCGTGTTTGTCATAGTTTCACATTGTCTAACTAGAGCATTTATTGGTCGCCTAAATACATGCTTGTATCATTTTAAACGTGTCTCTCGGAATTTATCCTCAATAGATGTAACTCTGATTTTATCTCTAATGCTCTCATTTCTTATTCTATCCATCCTCGTATGTCCACACATTCACCTTAACATTCTCATCTCTGCAACTCTTATTTTGTATTCATGTGCTCGAATCATAGCCAAACATTCATATCCATATAATATAATAGGTCTAACTATGGTTTTGTATAACTTTTCTTTAAGATTTAGAGGTACTTTATGATCACATAAAACATTGGACACTCTTCTTCATTTCAACTATTGTACTCATATTATACGTAAGACATTTCTTAATAACTCCATCGTTTTACAAAAATTATGTTAAATATTTAAAGCTCTTAGTTCGAGGTAACTCGTTACCTGCTATCTTAATAATTATGTCATTATATCTAATATTGATAAACTTAAATTTTATATATTCTATCTTTATTTTACTAAGTTTAAAATCTTTTCTTTCTAGTGTTTCTCGTCAAGATTCTAGCTTAGCAGTTACTCCTTCATGTGTTTTATTTTCATTTACCAAAATAATATCATCTGCAAACAACTTGCATCACGGTACTGTCACTTGAATGTGTGCAGTGAGTTCGTTGATCCTTGATGTAACCCTATCTTTATTGAAAATGTTTCAGTTACTCTGCCTAGTCATTACGTCCTTATATATAACCTTTATTAGTTCAATATATGTTATACTGTTCTCTTTTTTTTAGAGTTCTCCATATAATTTATCTTGAGACTCTATTATAGGTTTTTTTCTAAATCAATGAATACCATGTGTAGATATTATTTTTGCTCCCGATATTTTTTAATTAATTGTCTAAGATGATGTATAACTTCTATTGTCGACCTTTTAGGCAAGAATCCAAATTGATTCTCAATCATCGTGGTCTCTTTCCCTAATATTTTTTATATTACTTTTTTCTAAAGTTGCATGTTATGACTCATTAGTTTAATATCCTGATAGTTTGCATAATGTTGTACGTCTCCCTTGTTCTTATATAAAGAAATAGAGTACTTATCTTCCATTGATTAGACATTTTTTAGTTTTCAATATCATGTTAAATAATTTTGTAAGTCATTCAATATCTTGTTTCCCTATGCACTCCTATACCTCTATCGAAATATCATCTGTTCCAATGACTTTTTAATTGTACATCTCATTTAAAACTTGTTCTGCTTCAGCTAAACCTTCATTAAAAAGTCGAAAATACTTTTCCATTGCTCTTTTATTTCTTCATTGTTTACTAGTGCCTTATTACATTTACTTTTAATATATTTTATTTGGATAAAATCTTTTGTCTTGTTTTTTCGTACTTTAGCTATTTTATAAATGTCTCTTTCCCTATATTTTTTATCTAATTTTTATATAATCATTTAAAGTTTCATTCTTTGCTTCATCCACTACTTTCTTAGCTTTTTTTACTATTGTATATATTTTTTTAAAGTTTTTCTTGTTTTTACAAATATATAATTCTTTATAAATTGTTCGTTTTTCCTTCACTTTCTCTTATACTTTTCATTCTACCACCAAGATTCCTTACTTAGTTGTGTATTTCCCTTTACTCATCGAGTATACTCTGAGTTATTATTTTCAACTTTAATATTATCTTATTATATGTCGTATTAGAGTCACCGTATATTTCACTTAATGTTTGTTCTCCTTCTTTCTCTTTAAATATATTTTACTTTCTATCCTTTAATTTCCTCTACTTAATTCTAAAAGTCATATTTTTTATTTCAATGATACTATGCTTGAGGTGTATATCCAACACTACTAACCTATGTTAGGTAATTAAACTTTTTCCAGGATGACTTTGCAATCTTTACAAATCTTTCTATCCCTCTTTAAAGTCAACTTGCAATTTACTATTCTCACTTTTGAACGTGACTAGGTGTTCTTTTTTCTTAAAATACGTATTGGCTCATATAAGGTCATATGCTATCACAAAATCTAATATAGTTTTCCTTTTTTCATTTCTCGATCGAAACCCATAACCTCATGTATCTTCTCATATTCCTTATTTTTCATTCCAACGTGCCCATTTAGATCTCATATTAAAATCATTTTATTTGACGGAATATTTTATAATACTTCATCTAAATCGTTCCAAAACCTTGATTGGTAACTTCATCTAATTCATCTTGCGATGCATATACGCTAATTATGTTTTCTTTTGTCACTATTATCTTTAGGGCTATAATTCTAGTTGTGTATCATAATTTGAAATCCGAGTTCTCCATCATATTTGCCTTCTTGCTTCCCATTTTGTCTCTTGTACTTATAAAATATTAATTTTTCTCCTAATCATCGCATCAACTACCTCTATTGATTTATTAATGAGAGTTCCTATGTCTTATGTTCCAAATCTTAGACTTAGTTTTTCTATAATATTTGTTATTATCCAAATTATAGTATGAGAACTCTTGCCTATTTAACGCTACACTCAAGTTCTTATGGAGAGGTAGAGGTCTTTGTCGATACATTACAGTCGGACCCTACATGAACTCTTGCATATTTAACACTAGTTCTGGCGATAAAGGTCCTTGCCGAGACATTACAGTTAGACCCTACAACACGTTCCTTCCGGGGAACAACCTAACATTAGTACAATAACTTAATGGATTCATTCATTGAACATTTGTTATAGTTTTAATATTGGCTGGCAACCTAACACAACCCTCCTCCTTTATCCGAGCTCGAGATTGGCGGAGTTATCTTCTTGAAGTATATTCTTATATATAAAGCATTGAAGATGCATAATCATGCGCCATGGTCCTTATTATCTCAAGCATATGTTTTGAAAGATGAAGACGAGACACTTTTATCTGTGACTACATAATTATAAAGAAGATTTTCATGGTTGTCTGTATGTTCATTTGAATTATTTTCTGTATTTTCAGTTGTGTTCACATCTTATCATTTTAATTTCAGATATCTGGGGTTGGATCTGTTCCAAATATGACCATCTTTCCTCCGCCAGCTGGATTTGAACTTAGGGGTAATGAGATACCATCAGAATATGTTTTTGATCAAGGTCAGAATTATCTTTCTACTGGCAATTATGGTTATATTTATACCGGTGAGTTCCCTTTTTGTTAAAATCCACTTAATTGAAGACAGTAAGATTATGGTGGGTTTTATGCCTTTACCATTGACATTCTAGGATATGAATCCGCAGGTGAATGGGGTGACCCTCATAGTACATATGGTTTAGATAGTCAAGATCTCCATTACATGGTAACATTTGAATTTAAAGGACATTTTGTGTACTAAATGTTTTGGGTAGTGCCAATTATCTCGCAACTCAGTATAATTTTATTTGTTTTCAGGGTATGCAGGCTGAAAGTATGCCATACATGTATTATAACCCTGGCTATGGGTATTCTCAGATTCCTTATAATCAATATGCTTCTTATGTTCCTGGTCCTGTTGCTAGTCTTGATGGTCAATTCGTAGGAGTTCAACCGTACTTGAACATCCCCTCCTACCAAATCTCTTCACCTTCCTATGTACCAGTTGTCGTCCAACCTAGTTCAGATTTTGTGCCAACAACCTCTATTGAATCAGCCTTTGTTGGCAGTGGCACACAAGTCATCACTAGATCTGCTAATGCTGGGTCAAAAATTACACCTATAAATGCACCTGTCAATGCAGCTTCCTCTGCACAGCTAACAACTTCAGCACCTATGTTAGTCCTGTCTGATGCCTCTCAGCCATCACAAAACAATCAAGCTGCACATAGACATTCAGAAGGGTTACAAGTCAACATTCGATCAAGTAATCTGTCCATGTCACAGCAATCTACGATGCAGAATATCGGTGTCCATCCCCATCAGGTAGGAGAATTCTATTTCACAATTTGGGACTTGTAATTCTATTTTACAATTTGGGAATCTTGTAATTTTATCAGGTAAGATTTCTATCATTACGCTGTCTCAACCCTTGCATTTTTTTGAGAGAGACTGCAATTTCTTGTTAACTTGCTAATTTCATAGTAATTCTATTTTTGGTGTAAATGATGCTGCATTTCTCTTTATATATAGTTATTTGCCCCTTGATTACTGAATGTAATTTTTGCAAAAAAGAATATTGAATTTTATCAATGTTCAATCCATCAGGGTGCAATTTCCAATGAGGTGCAAGCAGCCTTTCGGTTTTCAAATGGGAGGACTCCATATACTCAGAGTTATGCTGACTTTGCCGGCACTTCTAGCAATGGTTTAAGTGATCCTGGATCCAATGTTCTTGGTTGGGCCAGGCAGGATAAGCAAAGACAGGGACCCCAGTTTACTGTTGCTCTTAGAAATTCAGATATTTTCGGTGAACAGAACAAGGGACCGAGAAAAAACAGGGCAAAAGATCAGTCTACTTTGAATAGCCTTGAGTCAGCTGAACTTGTTCAAAGAAGTGATAATGTTCTTCAAGAAGGACGTATAATTATCAGTCCTGACAATTTCAATAAGGATGACTTTCCTATTGAATATCCTGATGCAAAATTTTTTGTAATCAAATCATACAGTGAGGATGATGTGCATAAAAGTATCAAGTATAATGTGTGGTCAAGCACTCACAATGGGAACAGAAAGCTCGATAGTGCCTATGCAGATGCACAAAGAAGATCTGTAGGAAAACCAAGCAACTGCCCTGTCTTTCTTTTCTTTTCTGTGAGTGTTCCCTATCAAAGGTTTTTATTTTATTTTATTGTATTTTCCCTTTTTTCATATTGAAAGACTCTTGTTCCAGGTCAATGCAAGTGGCCAGTTCTGTGGTCTCGCTGAAATGGTTGGTCCTGTTGACTTCGAAAAGGATATGAATTTTTGGCAGCAAGATAAGTGGTCTGGAAGCTTTCCATTAAAGTGGCATATGATCAAGGATGTGTCAAATGCAAATCTTCGTCACATTGTGCTAGAGAACAATGAGAACAAACCTGTAACTAATAGCAGAGACACGCAAGAGGTATTTAGATAATTAAGTTGTTTTATATCATCTCAGAAATAATCATCAATATCATAATATGCCTAATATCTATAGTCTGCTTATATCATTGTGAGTCTGAATGCTTGCTCGAATGCATTCAAATGCAGGGATGCTTTGAGTGACTTAGTGGATGTATAGTTTTCTCAATATTATCTTTGTATTGGATTACCATTTGATTTGAGGATTTTTCTACATGATTTATCCATAAATAGAAAATATGAAATGACAATATAGATGAATCAGGTGTTCCAGCACCATTTATTTTATTTAGAAGCATTCTCAGCTTTATCCTTGTTGCTGCTTAAAAAATCCCTTGCATTTATGAAAATAGAAGTGAAATTTAAAAAGTATGAGGTCCTTTGCCAAATTTTGCCTTATTTTGGGAGTTTAAGACTGCTTGAGGATATGAAAAAATGATGTAGATTTAGTTGGGAGTTTAAGACTGCTTGAGTCGTGAGATGACAAGATGTTGAATACCATCTTTGACTCTTGTTTCTAGTACTTTGCAGGTAGTGCTCATGTTTTGGATAGGAAATCTTATTTGTGATAGAGAGTTTCTCTAGCAATCTGTTTAATATTTTTGATGTTCTTTGTTTACATTTAGCATCCCACATAGGATACAAAGTGATGACATCCCAACAACCATTGAGTGCAGCAATCAGGATTAATATTTGGGAATTCAGTGGTTATTCAAAGTGAGCACCATAGAGCTTAGGGTTTAGTCATTAGGGTTTGGTTTATATTATTAAAGCTAAAGAAGTTTAAAAAAAACAAAAAACAAAAAAAAAAAGAGTGGTTCTCACAAGGTGAGCACCATAAGATAAGTAGGGTATCAAGATTATATACACTCTTTACAATTCCTCTTTAAGTAATTTATCCTGATTCTCAACATAGTCATCTGTGTGTCTGTATAGCATATGTTCAGTGATATATTTCATCCATTCATGATATCAATGTTTTCTTTTAGTTTTATTTGGTAACATATACTAACATTACGACATTGGTTATGTGCCTTATCCACAGATACCCTATGGCGCAGGCATAAATATGCTAAAGATTTATAAGAGTAACCTGATGAGGACGTCAATCCTGGATGATTTTATGTTCTATGAAGAGCGACAGAAGAAGATGCTTGAAGATAAATTTAGGAATCTCGGGAGGACCTTTGATGGCTCTCATTACATGCCTGCATTTGTTGCCTTCAATAGACAAGATGGCAATGCAGAAGTGTCTTCGAGGGCAGATGGTAATCAATCAAGTGATAGGGGGCAGGTCACAATTGCAGTTGGCCATCAGCCAGCCAGTAGTTCAGAACAACCTTTGAAACATACAGAAACAGATGATTCAGTATCTAGGCCTTTGAAAGTAGCTGGAAAAGATGAGGGTGTTTCAGCTAATCAGTTTCAGAACACAGATGATAAATTGATCGCTGCTGCTGTTTCCTTGCCTACCAAGGCAAATGAGAAACGTGCTACAATAAATGTAACGGAACAAATTCCTATAGAAAATGGTGAGCAACCAAATGTTGCTAATCATAATCAAAACGTGGAAGGTAAAATGAAACCTACAGCCAACCATCTGCCAAAATCCGATGAAAAGCAGCCAATTGTGGCAAATCAGCTGAAAGCAGAAACAAAACCACCAAATTCTGATGTTCGTGGAAAAGTAGATGGAACACAGCCAAAATGGAGAATTAGTCGCCCTCCATCCAATGAGAATACTAACAGATTGAAGGATGTCAATAGTGTGGGCAAGTTTGTCTCTGGAGAGGAACAACTTAAGAAAAATATTAATGCCTCTGAAAGTTCTTCTGTCAAAGCAACACAGCCAAAATTAGATGCAAATGGCAAAGATAAAGATAGTGTGCTGTCTGTTGGTACAAAGCAAGTTACATCCAGAGATTTGGGCACCGTGGAATTGGAAGTCATTCCCACTGATTTTGTGACTGTTGGTTCAATGCAAATACACGTAAAGGATCCCAGTCAGTCATTTTCTAGTGTCACACTCGGTGGATCTGTGCTGAATGATGAATCTAAGGGAATAAAATTAAGCAAGAAGGGTACTTCAGCTGACAGTCAGCAACTGAAGAGACGATAAATGGTCTGGTTGCTCTAATTGTTTTTGCTTCTGCTCTGTATGGGCCTTTTTAGCAGTTCAATGAGGTTTGCTGTTGGACTGTGCCATTCTTAATTATCTAAAGGTGATTCTACTTTAGGGTTTTTCTTCTTTAGTTCAATTGGCGATGGCTAGGGATCGACTCCTGGTGGAATTTCAGTTTGCTTTTGGATGCTGGATTGGTTACCCTCGGTTGTGTTTTGGGAAGACATAGGTTTAAGGTGGTGGGTAATTCTTTTTTTATCCAATTGTTGATCAAATCTTATTTTGAGATGTTACAACATATCACTCTTTTTGTTACTTTCGTGACATCAAAAGTCTGATACAATATAGTGGTGAATTATACAGCTCTTTCCTGGCTTGATCTCGGTCTTCCTTGACTTGCAATTTTCTTACTGTTATTGGGCGGTACTTATTAAAATGTGTATGCGTATCTGGGTAATCTGGATCAATTAAATTTGTAAAATTGATTAAGTTGCAGTTCAGATACATGCACGTCCGACCATTTGGCGTATAAGCAAACTATCGAATCGATGTCATCTTTATGCATTATCAATACATTTTTTTATTTTAATTACCTCACACCC
>JBAMIB010000066.1:868511-879945 GCA_037177415.1 Kaempferia rotunda | reverse complement strand
CCCGTAAATTTGGGTTACATACTAACCAGGTATGCATACAGGTCATTCAAGGTTAGGCTCAAATCTCCATGCCAGCCAGGTCTAGATGTCTGTCTGCCCTTGGTCTGTTTTGGCTGCTTGTGCATCAGGATCCAAGTTCTGTTTCGAGTTCTCATGTACAGAACCTTGTTCCTTTCTGTCAGCACTGTGATCATCTGCACCTTGCTCTGCTTCGCCGAGCTTTTCCTGAAAGTTTTGGCTTGACAATCAGTAATAGCAACAGATTGCAGAGTAGGCATCTGTAGACACAATTGAGGAAGATTAGTCTAATCACCTTAAGCAATGCATTCCGGGAAACAAGTAGCTCATATTCCTTCTTGATCCTTGTCAGCTCTGCCCTCAAGTTGGCATTTTCCTCCCTTAAAGTATCAGCTTTTAGTTCCTGCTCTTCGTACTCTGCCTGTGGCCATTAGGTACCAATGTAACTTGTCTTCATAAATTTAGATACTCATTTAACACAAGAAAGCTAAATTTTTTAAACAAATTTACCTGCTTACGTAGTCTGGATCTACGTGCAGATTCCCTATTTGATTGCTTTCTTTTCTGCCTTTTAAGTTCTCTCTCATCCTGAAAATGCCAAGGACAGTAAGCTGAAACATCGAGAACACCAATGTTAACTCTAGTTTTTTTTATCGTCTAAGAGAGCAAGCAATGTGAGACAAAGGCCCGGTTCACTTAATGTCAATGACAAATTGAATAAATAGGCAAAGATGTGCAAAGAATAGAGGTAAAAAACTAAAATCTTTAGCAAAGGGATTAAAAATAATCTTCTGTTACTTGTAGCATTTTCTGATTTTTCATTTCCAACAATTTTTATGATTTCTTTTTTCTTTTTATTTGAAAAAGATCAAGCCTCTCTTGTGCAAAAAATAAATATTGTTTCTGGAAAACAAAAAAAACTGGAATATTTTCACCGATCAAACATACACAAACCCACAATAGGAAGAAAGAAAGACAGTCCAGTTAGAATGTAAATCTTTGAATTTTATTTTTCGAGCATATTTGACCTGCCATAGCCAAGGATTGTAGAAATAATAATTAACAAGCTCAGCTAGCAATAAGTCTCATATCCCCTGGGACAAAGCAGTATCAGCAGCCTATAAAACCAAAAGGCCAGTTGTCAGGATCATTCACTTGTGGACCTTGTCCATCCTTTTCAATGAAGCTGTGTTGATGTCACAAAACCATGACACCTGTAGACTAGCTCTGACAAGATCAGGTCTCAGACAAACTGAGCATCAACTATTCAATATGCAACTTTAAAAATTGTTGCAAGAGGGTTTATACCTTTTATTCATTACTTTATAAATTCTAAGTGGCTTTCTGCAATATCATGTGTATCTATGAATGTAATGTAAAACATTGAAGCGACTGAGGAAAAATGGATAGGGCAACAGAAAATTATCAAGGATAGTTTACTGGTTTATAGCACCAAAAGTACGAGTAGAGAAATTTTGGCAAAGCCTGGATACGACAGTTGTTGATGACAGACAATTTAGTGGGATATTAATTATCATACTTTATGGTGTCATAACATCACTCAAAAATGAGTGATGACAAATCTAATGGAAGGATAATCCTTGTACTTAAATAGGCTAGGAAAATTTGTTAAAATTAATTTAAATCTGGGCTTCGTACATAGGTCCTACAACCTTTTAGTGCGAAGTTGCAAGCAAAACATATTGGAGCCGATTGACCATCACCACGATTTGCAAAATTGATCATGTTACATATACTCATTATTCAGCAGCTGCAACGCCATTAGGCTTTCAGGTAGTAAAGTTAACCAGTGTTAGTTACTCTCAAGACATTTTGATTCTACATTTAAATAAAAAAACGGAGCTTTTTAGTATCAAAGCAATTGTTATTTTAGAGCAAGTCAGCTTGGTGATCATTTTATTACCAATTCCAACATAATGACATAGAGTGTCCACTCTGTTAGCATCTAGTGCAGTGGAAATTATCCTCCTAATCAAGTCAGTGGATTTGTGCTGTCATAAGAATTACATGAGTTGTATTTCAAACTCAAAGAATTGGCATTCAAACTGAAAACATTATGCATAGTTGTGAAATGGTAGCAGGAAATCTCATGAGGACGATAAATTTGTCCAAAGTTATTTTTTCTACAATAGAGAATGACCCGAAATTTTGCCAAAAACCAATTCATCCATGCAATTTGCACGAATCAGATAATGAACTTACCACACATATGCACAGGCGCCAACACACACCGAAAAGATACTAATGAATTAAAGCTAGCTTAAACCAAAATTTTGCAGAACATCATTAAATTGAGAATTAGTGAAAACCTGCAACCAATGATCTGAGGGAGCACCAGGTGCTGCAGCCCCTTTTCCATGTATTGGAACAGGTGATGAACTTGGAGCGCCCCAATAATCCATTCCTATATTTAAGTTCGTGGTAGGACCAGCTATTGCTCCAGGTGCAGGCAAAGGCACTATAGCCATTTGATGACTTAACATTGCCTGTGATGGAGTTTGAGTAACACCATTCTGAGATCCACCAGCAGTGCCGCTCTGGGAAACCTCTGTTATAGTGCAAAATGAAAAGTGAGGAGCATAAACTAAAAAATACATATTTTTGCATTCACATACCACCATGAGATTCATGCCCAAGAGTTGTCTTTGTGTGTGAGTCCTGTGAGACATCATTTAATGAATGCCCTCAGCTAGTAAGTCATAACAAAATAGAACCTCAAACTCATATTTATATTTCAAATAAATATTTCAACTAAGACAAATTGATTAACCAAAAAATTGTTATCCAGTCAGATGGATTTTCAGATCTTTGAGGATCAAGGCTTCTAACAGGAAAAGCAAGAACGGCAAACATCACAAATTTACAAATTGGTGGGGTAAATAAGAATATGAATCATAGAAAATTCTGTTTATAACTTTATTGAAGTGAATTATACAGAGATAAGTATTTTTTTAAGGGTGTTAAAGGTGTGGTGATTAGGGAGTCAAGAGATTATGACATTATGTCTACAACTAGACATCATACCACCTTCAACACAATTTAACACCGATTAGCTTACATAGCCCATCAGCTCACATAGCCCATCGGATTGGCCCAGTTCCCTTCATCCCATAGTCAATTGCTCTAATACCAATAGTCCATGTCAATTGCTCTGACACCAATAAATGTGACAAAAGGCGATTCGCTCGCCCCCAGCGCCTCCGCTAACTCGTCCCCAAGCCAACACGAAGAAGGTAAATCACGGGTGACTACTAGCCATTAGCGCAAATGGCTAAGATATGGGGGAGGTATATGCTCAGGCTCGCCGAGTTTCGACCTCTAGACCTCATGTGACAACCTCCCATGTCTTAGCCATCGCACCGCCCCGAGGGGACGCTCTGACACCAATAAAGATGTGACATATCTTTTAATGTCAATTAACACCTACTAACCTACATAACCATTGGCTCAATCACCTTCATCCAATCTGTTAAGGCTTGATTCACTTGTAAGATAACATGATTTGCATAAATAAGCAGAGTAGCAGACTATTTAGAAATAAAGTAAAAAATTTAAGTTCTCTTATCAGTAGAAAGTTTGATGAATAACTTATTAGTATAAAGCACTTACTGATACCAAAACCAAGGTATGCAACACCAAACGAGGTGAAGAGGTCAACAGTGACAAAAGCAACCATCATCAGTTTCAATTATCCAACATTAGTAATTTTATTCCAAACATATGCCTTTACAAGTAATTGCACCGTTCTTTATTGCATGTATGTTGCACTGGAATGGTGCATATCAACTTGGTAAATATGACATAGGGTAAGTTCTCTGGTCCTCTCTCTACTCCTGCTCCATCCCAACTCCCTCATCTCACTCCTACCATATGGCTGATCCCTTTATTATTCTTCGCATGTGTCTTTCTCCATTTTATATTTGGATTGCAAAATATCTCAAAGTTCTATTCCATAGAGATATCAAAATATGATTTGACCAAATCCTAACATTATTCAGCCAATTCAGAATTGTCTGATTCGGAACAGTCCCCGGTTGTTCAAATGTATTCCAGTAGCTATTGGGAGAAAAATTGTCACAAGTCAAGTGATAAACAGAATAAGATTTGTCAATTTTAGAAATGAAGATTGCAAATCAACCAATTTCGTATACAAATTAAAAAGGCCTAATCCAGTGGCTCTCTCCATTATTCAGATTATAAGTATAACAAAAATAAAATCCATAAAAAAGAATATGACAGAAATCCTTATGCTGCTTTTGGTTAAAATAAATTCTTACATTTTCAGAATTGGCATCACTCCCTTCGCATGAACTGTCACTTCCGCTTTCACCACTACAAAATCATGTGCTTTTAGTCCGCAGACAATATCACATCAAGGTGTTGCTCTGAATACAGTAAATAACTCAAGATGGTTGATCTAAATTTCGAAATACCTCTGAGAAAATGTTCCATTGGTTGGTTGCCCTGATGTTTTACCTGGCTCACTGCTGTGCTTTCCTGTAATCATATTCAAACTACCTAAACTTCCTTTGGATCTTTTTATGGCACTTCTTTTCATAGCTTCGGATGACTTACCATCTACTTCTGTTCCAGCAAGGGGTCCCTAGAGACAGGATATATGGTCAACGGTGTTGATACCCCACATACTTAGTAAAGGAAACTCATATGAGGTAGTAGGGGAGCGGCAACTCACAGAAGCCTCAACATTGCTGTTTGGCGAAGTCATTGTATAAGGGCTGAAAGGGTGTGCTCCCTGTTCAACATTGGCACATCAAAAGTAGCACAAGTTACATTTGTGAATATAAAGTATTTACAAAAAATAATTGCAGATTAAAATTTGATTAACATACAGGAGGCATAGATGGATATAACCCTCCAGGAGGATACATCACATATGGGGGTGGTGGAGTCCCATATGGCGGCATAAGGTGCTGCAGATAAAGCATTAAGAATGAAGGTTTCATGGCAAGGTTGGAAAACATAGATCCACCATAATGAACTTCAATACATAAAAACAACACAGATATTGTACCAAAATTGTGATTTTATATCACAAAATTATTTTCAACAAATGTGTCCATCAGTCCATGTATGATCATTCCTATGTGATTTTCCACAGCTTATATTTTGACCTCCCAATGGATAAGCAAGTACAAGGATTGTGAAGTTGGCATGAGAATTCAGTTCTCACTGTATGACTCACCTAATCACCTGGTTGATAGATGCATTACTACAGTGTACGGAACTAATAAAATCTATGTATTTTTGTGACTATCCAATGAAAATTCCATCTTATATTGGCTCATGCAATAATCCTAATCTATTGTAATGAGTATGTGTTCCTGCCTCACTTGCTTTCCTTCTGAAATGTCAAAAAACATTAAAAGAATAATTATTTGACTAGAAAAAAAATATTCAAAAGAATAATAATTTGACTAGCAAAAAAACATTCAAAATAATCTTTTCAAATACTAGAATAACAAAAAACACCTGAGGTCCCCACATGTAAGGATGGGGCTGAGGACTAGATGCAACAGGAGAATGAAAGAATCCATGTGGTGGAATTGGTGAATATGCCTGTTAGAATAAGTGACAACTCGATGAGCCTCCCCAAGCATAGGCATAGTCTACAAGTAACAACCTTCATGACAAAAATGGTGAAAGAGTTAATTCACAGAAATAAGGTATACCACCTGAAAGTTTGACCAGTCAGGATAAACAGTCACAGCAGGGGTGGAGCTAGTAGCAGTGGTTTGCTCCTAACACA
The DNA here is from genome assembly GCA_037177415.1 of Kaempferia rotunda. NCBI lineage: Eukaryota > Viridiplantae > Streptophyta > Magnoliopsida > Zingiberales > Zingiberaceae > Kaempferia > Kaempferia rotunda. Next base: position 874,139 of record JBAMIB010000066.1, on the reverse strand, counting down.
AGAAAACTCAAGAAAATTTGGTTTTTTCCCCCAAGAATACAAACTAAAAATACAAAAAAATTAAACTCATGATGACTAAATGGATGATAAGTGGATAGCCCGTAGCCGAGCACCTGAGCAACAGATGTCCTTGGAGTCTTTGCAGATGCATCAGCTTCACTACTACCCATAATACAATGCCTCTCCAATGTCAAGTGCAAGCTCGCCTCCCTACCAATGGTTTCTGGGTTGCACGTTCAGTATGGAATAAAAGGATGAGGATAATACAAATTACACTAATGATGCAAATCCGAAATCCACTGCAAAGATGGCCACAATAAAAAACGTGGGACACCTGCATAAACTGAACTCCTAATAGGAGATGTTTAATTGACAAAAGGCTAAAATACGTTGGAAAAATAAACCATTTTTGATAATTTTAAATAAAGGAAACACTTTCCTCTCACTTGCCACCACTATTGCCCCATCCTAAAGGCGGAACTCCACTGTCAAGGCATTCTTGCCAATCATGTGGGCGGAGCTATTTCTGGCCTTGTAGCCATAGTCGTAAGAGAGAATTCAGAGGGAGGAAGGGGAAAATTTTAATTATTTTAGAGAATTATCCTATGGATTAACAAGAATTGTTTGGGTGTCCTAGACATTTTCTCATCATATTCTGTTGATATAACTTGACAGAATGTCAAAACTGACCATTTACAAAGTTCACTTATGTGGCTGGATCAAACTAGAACACTGGGTACTAAACTGTAACAACCATAGTCCATGTATGTTAATCATTTACCCTAAAATCCATTTCTCTTTGTCTCCAGTTGGAGGAATGATTTTCTTTTACTTTTGATCTTTAAAATAGTTAATTGTTTTCTTTTTCATTCATTTCTCAGCATAAAAAATCACAGATTCCCTAAACTATTCCTAATGAAGGTCCTTCTCATTTTCTTTCTGACCTAAAGTTGTTAAGCAATATGAACTGGTTTTCGAGTAACAAATCCATCCTTACTTATGAAAAACATATTATAAGCTACCAAAAATAGTAGTGGAAATCATTGCTATTGCCATTACAAAAGTAGTTAGTAGTTTAGGTTTTTTTAAAAAAAATTATAAAAGAGAACTATTCATTCAGAAAAATTGATAGACCATTGTATCACTAGTGCATTCTGGATTGTCCTACATTTCCATTCTACACAGTCATGACTAAGTAATAACAAAAGGTAAAAGGTAAAGAATGCATGCTTCATATCAGTTGCCACTGGTATTTCTGGATATAGCTACATTAATTCATAAATATAAACATGGAAAACTAAACATCTCCCTTTACACTCTGATCCACCAGAAAATACAATGATACAAACATCTCCCTGGGAAACAATTTTCAGTCCTACCAAAGCATTTAGATGGTCTCATTTGTCAAATCGAAGTTCAAGAATAAAAGCTAATGAAAATATGTGAGGAAAGAGTTATTTCTCCAGTGTTTCAGTCTTCTACCTAAATCTCGGGAGACGCAAATGGAGTATCAATCAAGAGAGGTGCAGATCGAGATATTTAAGAACGGAAGGAGAACAAAATCGAAGGAGTGTACTGAGTGACAAAAGTGCAACCTTCCGGAATTTCTGGCTCAAAATTCAGGAAGCAAGAGACAAATTAGACTCCTTAAGCTCTTCCTTCTTCCACCTTGAACTTCGAAGATCCGAGAAGGAGGTGACCAGAGAGATCGAGACAGAGATGGCATACAGAGGAGAAGAGGCGAAGACGAACCTGAGAAAGGGAGGGAGAGCAGAGATAGGGAGGCAGTGGGAGGGAATCCAGAACCGGCCCGTCTTTGCCTGTGTGGACGCCACGGGAGAAAGAGAAAGGTGAGGAGGAGGCAACAGCTAGGGCAATTGCTATGTAACCGATTTTACGCTCACTCACAAGGACCGCCTAGTAAAACAACTGACGTTTTTTTTTTTTCTTCGGCCGCCCATAATTTTCTGTATTTTTAATAAATATTTCAAGAGACACCCAATGAATTTAAATTTTTTAAATAATTTTAAAATCATGAGCTAATGTTATAAATTATGTAGGTATTTAAATAAGTTTATTGTATTTTAAATTTTAACTACTAGTTTATTTACCATTGACCTTTGCTTGATAAGCTTCTACTGCGTGACAAAAGGTACCTAAACTTCTTTCATCATCGCCCCGCAATAACAAAACAATAAATAAATAAATCATAAAAATCTGGCGGCCTCTGAGAAAAATTTTATTTCGCTTCCTTCACGATTCAATTAGTGTTCTATTCTACCGTCTAATTACGAACTCAATTACATCAGTAGGAATTTGATAAGCTTTTACTATGGACCATTGGATATGGAAATGCTGAGGTCTGGATGGTGCCTCCGTACTATGATCCATCTCGTGGTCGGATATGGATAGTGTATCGGATCCTAATATCCTAGGGACTCTATTAACGCTTTAAAAAGATGGATATCTGTATTAAAAAAAAAAATGAAACGACAATTGATTGCAGAGGGCTCTCGAGTGTAAATTGCATGACGGATCCTGCGATCAAGGGAAGGTAATGGAGCCGCCAATCTCCTGTGCTCCTGAAGGAGACTTGAGAGTCACCCACAGAAGCGAAATCGTGATGGCTGCAAGACCCGACCAAACGAAGACGACTGTGGGCGTCTTTCCTCTCCTCCCCATCAGCTAGCCCCTTAGCAAACGGATACAGATGAATCATCACCCAAAAGCTAAAGAACAAACCGCCCAAGAACTCGCTCCACTCATGCGAGGAGCTTTGGATAGTTCGGCTGACGCCGATTGCGACGGCGATCAGGTTCAGCGCCATGATGGTGATAGGAGCACCATTATCTAAAGAGGCAGGGAAGCATTACTTCGTATATATTGAGGCTTATTGATTTATGAATTTCTTACTCAGACCTCCAAAACCACCTGATTTAGACTCAGTCCACGTATGCGTATAGGTCTCTTAACATTTCTAAGCAAGTCAAGAAGGACTTCATATATAAAGTCTTTCAACTTTTTTGGCTTATCAATGTGAGGACTAAGTAGACACAAATTACTAAAACTAAAAAAAATTATTTGAATTTTAATAAAAAATCAACCCCATCAGCCACGTCCACCGCACCGCGTACAACTGGGCAAACTCCTCGTCTTGGCAGTCAGCGGACGACTTCTTGACCGTCGGCGAGGGCTCGATCCCGGTGAAGACCCTCAGCGGTCCCTGGAACAGCGCTCCGAGGTGAGCACTTGTTCCCCCGATCACCCGCATCAGCTGATTGCGCCACCAGTCCACGAATTGCGTGCCCGACCACTTGATCTCGAGCAGGGTGAGGATGCAGAGCGTGACGGTGAGGAAGGTCACGGAAATAGATTGCACGATGAACTGTCCCGACAAGAGGCAGAACGCTGGGAGGAAGACAGAGGTGAAGGGGTTTGCAGAGTGGTTGAGGTAGGCGAGCTCTCCAAAAAAAAGGTCGGTTTGGGTTTGTGAACCGCCAGGAATTAACAAATGATAATCGACCGAGTTTCCTCCAATTGGCTCGTTTATCACAGTATTTACTGGTATTAAATTATTAATTACGTCAAGTGCCTTGTTAAAGATTTAATAGAGAATTTTTTATTTTATTTTATTCAATTCGTATCACAAATTGTTGCACGGTGCAATTTGCCTGGCCATGCAAATCTGTTCGACGTGCATGCAGCCGCGGTTCCGAAGACCCGAAATTGAAGGCAACGAGAGCATCCTCCGTCGTTGAACGCGAAACTCGATCGAGGGCTCGATCTCATCTCCCCCTATAAATTGGAGGAGGACCTTCATCCCCCTCATCATCCACTGATCGATCGATCACGCGCTCTCGTATTGATCAGTTAACTACTTGCCGACATGCAGTGCTTTCTCTTCTTCCTCTCCCTCGCCCTCTTCCTCTCCATGCACCGCGTATCCACCACCAGCCCTCCGCCGACCTGCGTCAGCCCCACCAACGTCAAGGACGCCTGCAAGCTCGTCGCCGACAAGCACCCCGCCGTCGGCTACGACTTCTGCGTCAAATCCCTCAAGAAGTCCCGCTCCGGAGACCTCCACGACCTCGCCTTGGTCGCCACGCGGACCGCCATCGCGCACGCCGCCAGCGCCGAGGCCGAGATCGAGGAGCTCATGGAGCTGGAAGTCGACTCCGCCGACAAGAACAGCTTCGACAAATGCCTGGACGCGTACGCCGACGACGTCGACCACTTGCGCAACGCGATTGACAACATCGTCGCCCGCGTGTACAAGAAGGCGGCGCAGCAGCTCGGGGCCGCCAAGTCCGCCGCGAAGAAGTGCGAGGCCGCGTTCGCCGGCGTCGACAACAAGGGAGAGGTGCCGGGGGCGGCGGGCAGTGACTGCGCCAAATTAGCGACCATCGCTCAGGCCATCGTCACGTCGTTGGAGTGAGCAATAGCCCTGTTTTTTGATTAATTCCTGATCTCTCTGCTTCAATTTGGCCTTTCATTTGTCTTCGTGCTTCATTTTGATCCATTTAATTTAGCAAACATAAGGATATTGTTGTTAATTTTTAGGCTAGGAAGCATTTCCAATTAATCCGTAAATAATAAAGCCATGTAAACTCTTCCCTTCAGGTGTTTCCAAAGATTTAAAATAAAGCACCAGGAAATAAATGTTCGAGTTTTTGCGCTTCAAACATTGATACGTAAGTCGATCTTTGTGAGCGATTGAGCGAGTGTTTCTTTGTACTGTACCGTAGGCAAAGTTTTAAATTCCTAAATCATATAGGATAATTTTAACTTGAACAAATTACGTACGTACTTATATTTTTTTATTTTACCCTTAATCAATCTATTGATAAAAAAAATTAATTAAATCGATTTCTATTTAAAAATTATAACACCATCGCAAAATCGATTTTTGTCTATACTGAAATTTCAAGCAAATTTGTTGACTGATAATAAAAAATAGTCGGTTGATTTGTTTTTATCTCAATGTCAATTTTAAGCAAAATCAGTTGATGGGCAAACGACTTTTGATTGACATGTGTTCGTTTAATTCTCCTGATTACATCTATATACTCAAACATCAATTTAACCCAATATATTAAAAGCTGTGATTTTTTTGAAAAAACTTTAAGATTTTTCAAATATATTCATGTTTAAAAAATAACTGCTCTCAATATATTGAGTAAAATTAATATTTAACGGTATGAATATAATTAGGAGAACTAGCCGAACACATAGAAGCTCGTTTTATATCAATCTGAGGTCGTTTTGTCCATAAGCGAGTTTTGCCAAAATATCAATCGAGGGGAAAACCAATTGATGGATCAGATGTCATCGGATTGATATGAAACTAGTTCTTATGTGTTCGTCTAGTTCTCCTGATTATATCTTTGCTCTTAAACATCAATTTGACCTAATATATTGAAAGTAATAATTTTTTGAACATGAATATATTCATGGAATCTAATTCATGTTCAAAAAAATACTACTCTCAATACATTAAGTCATATTGACTTTTGAGGGCATGGATATAATTAGAAGAACTAGACGAACACATAGAAACTAGTTTCATGTCAATCCGAGGATGTTTGATCCATTAGCTAATTTTCAAACATATTTGTGTTAAAAATTAAC
>JBAMIB010000066.1:801112-818520 GCA_037177415.1 Kaempferia rotunda | reverse complement strand
TTTTGTATCACTTTAATATATTTTTATTAAAAAAAAGATAAAATGTTTACTTGTACTAATAAATTTGTATAATAATATTTTTATATTAGGCTGCACAATATTACAAAATATTAAAGAATTTACATTTATTGAAAACAAAAATGCACAATAAATTAAGTTTTTTTAGTTGAACTAAGTAAATTTAGAGTATCGTCCAATCTAGAGTACAAAGAAATTTTCTATCAACCGTAAAAATAAATTAGGATCCACTTATCATGTATAATTTAAAAGCTCAACATGCCCTTGGGGTTATGGTGCAACGGTAAGGATATTCAATTATCTCCCTGGTATTGACGGTTCGATTTTCAACTATGACGCATTTGCAGAGATTTTTCTTCTAAATGAAATTCGTAACTAAGGGATGCTGGGTTTCTGGATCGTCCGTCGCGAGTGCTTTCCGATTTACCTTGATGACTGGTAAAAAATTTCTATAGAGCCGAGCCGACTACCCGTAGCTGGGTTTATCAATTTTTTTTTTAAAGTTCAACATTCCATAATTAATTATACGCGTCATTTGGAGCACAACAAAGTAAGTCGCTATTATATATATGTCGTGCAAATATCATGACCGATTCTAGCAGGGAAATAATGTTGAGTTTGAAATCATATTTTGTCAGTTTTCTGCCACGTCGCACCGCACCGTCCCTGTTGACCAGCATGCTGTCCGATCAATAACCATATTGTTAATTGTTTTGCACGCAAAGAGGCTGACGTTGTAATATTGGCGGCCATTGCTAAACCATGCAAAATTCTTGTCAAAGTCAAATAATCAGCGAGTTTGACTTTCTGTCTCGCCACATGTCGGCCTGTTGCCAATTTTTTAAAATCACGTATAATTAATTAACCAGTTAGTGCCAATTTTTTATTTTTTATTTCTAAATACAAATAAAACTATTTTGTTTCCAATGTACAAGATAAAAAGAAATCAGGAAAAAATTACCTCAATTTTTTGTCCTCTTTTTAAACTTTGCTTATATTAAAAAAAAATCAATTAATTTTTTTCCTTGCATTTTCAAGGGTGCTCCTTCCGTCCAAAGCAAAAGAACCTTTCTTTTTTGTATCTTTGTTTTTTGCAGTGTTGCGTGGCTTGAAGGAAAGGCAAAGGAAGAAAAAGACAAAAATTATCTGGAAATAACATCATAATGACAGATTAATTAGTTTATAATATGAATTCAACAGTCTTCGCCCTGGTCATAATGTTATTGCTAAGAAATAAGATTAAAATCAATATGGAATAGCAATTCTGTATTTGTTAATTAACTGGAGGTAAGGGATGGAAACAAAGACTCAAATCATTTTTCACAAATGCTTTTTGAAAGAAAATCTAAGCTCGCACATAAACTAAAAAAAAGTCTGTGTTTACTTTTGTGGGGAGGAGAAGGGAAGAGAGGTGGGGGAAAAAGTCGAAAGGCGGAGGAGAGTTGAAAATTATAGATTATCTTAGTCAACAAACTCCACCTTATTCTTATCCCCTCTTGGAGGTAAACAGGGGAAAGGTAAACACGACCAAGTGTGGTTTGACGAGGAGAATAAATAATTAATAAACAAATTTAAAAAAAAAAACATCTAGCAGCGGCCGTTCTCTAATAATTATTATTATTTAAATTCGTAATCTTTTCAGTTGGCGCAACTTTGACTTATGCGGACGAAAAAAATACTCCCACCACGCGTTTTGAGCGGTGGCCTCTGCCGTTCCGTCGAACGTCTCTGTCATCGTCCTGTTGGAGGATAGCATGGGTCCAATGCGTCAGCGGATCGCTGGGCGGGTACAGGTGTGGGTTTGGATTTTGGATGAAGAAGTTGCGACTGGGTCCCAGGTTGTCACAGGAGCCGCAGTCCCGTAACTGGATTTCGCCGCCAACGGAGACCGCCGTAGGGCAAACGGAAGGTTAGAAGGGTAATTGCAGGGCGCCTGCCCTGCCACCGCTTCGCTTTCCTACTCCGTAGTTGGACTTCCGATCCAAGAAAAACAGGTCAAAGACGACGGCGTGGTGCAAATCCTGGAGGTCTCTCCCTTTATACCGCTCCGGAAGGGCTGAAGAGGAGGCTTTGTGGTGGTGGATTAACTAAAGGTCGGTGTTTGCGGTTAGAATTGCTTGGGTTGCCTTCGGTTTCGGAGATGGGATGCGTCTGTTCGAGACAGATCAGGAAGGATACGGGGGAGAAGAAGGGGGAACTGTATGGCGATCGAGCTGTGGAGGTCGGCTTCCGTGGAGATCGAAAGAGCAACTACAAGCTTTTTGATTCCGGCGAGCTCCGGGTGCTGCCGGTCAAGACTATGGCGGGAAAGGTGTTTTTTTTTTTCCAGCTTAACTGACCTCTTGTTTCTTTCTTTGAGGTACTCGAGCAAGACGATTAGGAAAATTAGCCGTTGCTTGTGAAAGCGATTTGGATTGCGATTTAAGAGTTAATTGATGCGATTGTCGAAGTGTGCTAGAACATGTCGAAGATACGCTGGCAGCTTAAGTCTAGATCGATGTCATCAACTCGGTGAATCATAGATCACGTTGAGTTATTTCGAGTTGTCTATCAAAAGGAAAAATATATACTGACTCGTGGCCTAGTCCATATGAACGGATTGGGACAACTGATTAAGCTTTGGAATCATTCATCTCTGTTTAGGTATATAGGGAAAATTTTACTTCAAAAGCAAAGGCTACATAGTGAATTGCATATATACACACACACACTAGTGTAAGCTTACTTTCACAAATCAACTGTGAAATTGGAGGTTAGGGATAAAAGCATTAAAAGAATGGGAGCTGCAAGTTTGAAAAATAACTGGATCTGCTTCCTTGCAAACTGCAAGATTGAAAATTAATTAGAACTCAATTTGAATGTAGTTTTGGAATTTAGGGAGGAGCTTTAGGTGGACTATGATTCCCACATCCAATGTATCTTAGCTTGATAAATGGATGTGTGAACTTGATTAATGCAGGTAGTAATTTTCTAGCTTTCTTATGAATCTGTTCTTGTCAATTCACACCGCGCAATTCGTTCCTTACATAATTTCTCAAAAAAGAGAAAAACAATTCTGTCCTCCAACATACGACTATTAGCATGCTCATGACAGATGCCTTATGAGTGCTCATCTGATGTATTGAGGAATGAGAAATGAAACATCATAAGTTGAGCTAATTGAGGATGTCAGTAGCTTTTAAATGCACGCAGTGAGTGTCTTCATGATCACTAAACACTCTTTAACTCTGTGTATAATAGATCACAGTGATTATTGAGCAAGCAGTGGTATGTCGGATTGCTCCATTAACAAAGTGCATCCCATTTGTTCCAATTATTTTAAGAATGGAAGAAGCATACTGTTTCAACGTTTGTATGCTGTAATTTGAGGACATGCTAAGCATTCTGTTATTTGCTTGAACAAATAAAGAGGAAGGAGCAATAATGGTGCAGTTTTGGAAGAGAATCTAATCTCTCAAGAATAAAAAAGCACAGCGTAGTAGCCAGATCAAATGCAACGATAGAATATAAGATTGTAGATGTTGCCCACAAATGAGTTAGTTTGCCTCTTCCAATTAATGATGAGATAGATGTTAATCAGTTAACGAAGCTGGTAATCTAACTGCCATTGATCTTACCTCCAATCTAGCCTCCTTTGAGCGGACAAAACACAATGATAAACTGTAATTTTGTGGAAAAGGTGCAATATGCGGACTTGTTACATCTCTTGTTACTTCCAATGACCAATTGGTTGATTCCTGACTAAGCCTTTGAGTGGCTTAGAATTGCATAAATATTTGAGACAAGCTGAGATTATATAATGTCAACTAATTTGTGGGGGAATGTTGATGACCTACTTGTAAATTTGTAAACACATAGGAGCCTGTTTGCAAATATCATTTTTTTCATTAATTTTTCCCATTTGCCCCAGTCTTCACTGCCTATGTGAGAGATGAGAACCTGGCTGAGACAAAGTCTTATGGAATTATGTGTGGAAACCATGGATTTTGGACTGAAACAAGGTTGCTTGCATAGTGATAGACATCTGGTTTGTAAACTAGACTTGTTGAGTTGAGGCACCGACTGGAAATTTATGGATGGTAGAAGCAAAAATTAAGGAATTCCATGTGAGGGATGTTGTATCACTCAGATTTACCTAATTCAACAAATGCATCCCTTGCCAATCTTTTGCCAATTTATAGCTATATTGCCTACTGACCTCCATGTCCAAAGTGGGTTTCTTGTTTAACTGTCACGGTGAATTTTCAATAAATCTATCCATGAAAATTTCTGTTCTCTTCTTAACAGGGTAATGTGCTCCCTGCCTTCTTGTTTCATTGGTCACCATGGGTGATGAACTCTGAAACACTCTATTGAAACCTTTCTAATACCTCAAATTCATCTATACCTCCTTGAACCTTCAGTTACAACCTTCCTTAACTGTTGTTCTCACTACAGTCAGTGCTTATGCTACTTATTCATGTCGGTGCCACTGTCTCAAAGTGATAGCAGTGTTGATAGCCTTTTAATATGGTTCCCTAGTACTTGCTTTGGGAGACATGAAAGGATATGTCTCAGATCTTTCATTGTTTATTATGATGTGGGAAAACTGGTTCCGACTTCCTATCTATCATGGATTTTCAAGTTAATCCTCTGAATGTGACATTTTTTTTTGAATGTTCAATTTATAGTGAAGACAATCTGATGGTGTTTGCTATATGTGGTTGGATTTGTACCATTCATTGCAAATAAATGATTGGACATGACTAATTTCTATAAGCACTCACCAGAAGTTTATTATTTTTCAAGCTTAACTATTTATTACCATACTGTGAAAAACAAGACATAATTATTCTATATAGTGCACATACAAAAAATTGCTTTGAAAGGTTTTTCCTATTATAGTGTCTGTATGCACTGATTCTGATTGTCTATGGCCTATGCCCATTGCTTAGGTACCAGAATCAAGTTCAATACTGGGACGGGCTAGCATAGCTGGTCTTGAGAAAGCTGTAGAAGTCCTTGATACGCTTGGAAGCAGCATGTCAAACCTGAATCCTAACAGTGGCTTCCCATATGGAATGCCATCTCGAGGAAATAAAATATCAATCTTAGCATTTGAAGTTGCAAATACTATTGCTAAAGGCGCTAATTTGTGGAGAAGTCTTTCAGATGAAAACATCAATGCTTTGAAGGAAGAAATTTTGCAGTCAGATGGAGTGAGAAGACTTATCTCTGAAGATGCTAATGAATTGCTTTGTATTGCTGCTCTGGACAAAAGGTGGATTTAAGAATTTGTTCTTTGAATTGTGAATCTATCAATTGGCATATCTTTTTGCTTCATTCGCTTTGTATTTGTTTATCCTAATCTGGTGCTCATCTATAATTTTTATCACCTTACCAGAGAAGAACTTGACTTTTTCTTGAGAGAAGTAGTTCGCTTTGGGGACCTCTGTAAAGATCCAACATGGCACAATCTCGGTCGCTATTTTGAAAAGTAAGTTACTATAACTTGGAAAACATATAAAGAATTCCGAAACATTCTTCTACTATGTGTGTGTGTGTGTGTATAATGGCCGAAGATTTTTCAGATTGAGTATGGATATGACTCTTGTGGAACAAACAAAAAAGGAGGCAGAAGCAACAATGCAAAATTTGATAAATTTGGCTCAGAATACTTCGGTAAGTACATTCTGTAAGTACAAACAATTGAAAATAATATTTTTTATTCTAATAGCATCTATGCTTCTGATGATGATTGAGTCCATTATTCAAGCACTCTATGTATCTTTTGCAATTTCTGGCACCAAAGATTTACCATAAAATTGATCTGGATATGCTCCTTAAAGTTTACTCTAGTGATAATTTCAAACCAATGCCTATGATCTGTATCTTGATTCAAGTGTATGATCTGTATCTTGATTCAAGTGCCAAACATAAACACATTAGTGCAATAGATTGCAACTAGTCAATTCTGATTACACACACACACACACACGAAATTGATAGCTTGGGCGACGCTGATGCACGTCGTGTACGCGCGTCGGCCAGGGTAAAATCTCTCTCTCTCTCTCTCTCTCTCTATATATATATATAGAATCTTGAGATCACTGAAAAAACTTACATCTCTACCTCATCATAAAACTTGATTACAGAGTAGCATGTTGTTCCTTTCTTGTCAGTTATGCAATAGACCTTGTTTTATTGTATAAAATTGTAACTTCTGCAGACACTTGGTAATTTGAGAGGGATTTAAAATATCGTTTAATGGCATTTCCATCAAGATACTGACAATTGAGATATATTTTGAGTAAGCTTGTTAAAAACCTTTAGTATTGATGTGTCAATTGGGATGCATCTTTGATATATTATTTTATATTGGCTCAAATAGGCAGCACAAATCATTCTGCACTGGAACTGATGTTGAAACAAAGGTTTATAATCTTCCGGTGGAAGGGTTTTGATACCTGGCAAGAACAAGATGAGGGTGTCACCTATCTAAGTTAATAAACTCGCTTGATTAATTTGCCCACAATTGACCATGTTGGACTAAATGAGGGTGTCATAGCCAATGCATTTTGACCTCAATGTAACTGTCATCATCACAATTCAAGCTACATGACTATTTATATTTTTATTAATAAATCATCATGTGAATTTTACGTTCTAACTAAAATCAGTGCAAACTTGTTAAATAATTCTTACAACCGTGCCACAAAAATACAGAAGAATCAAGGGGCAAACTTTTCAAACGAACTGGTGTAACTCTATGAGGCAAGGTCTGGCGGTTGATAATTTCCCGATGGAACTCATAGAAGGTCCTAGTATGTCTTTGCTGTTGTCTTTCTTCCTTTCCCCTTTTTCTTCTCCCTCTTCCTCACATCTTGACCAATGTTGACTGACACTATCTTGTATTGACACAGCATGTTGGATGGTACAAGTCCTACTATTCTAGCCACCATTCAATATTGTAAACCTTGATAGTAATTGAGCTTAACCTTTGCATTCTCCACTGGAATGATTTCTCAATCTTTTTGTGCTTTTAGTTTTATATTCCTTAGGTGTAAGTATGTTCAAAATAAGGATAAAATTTGGTTGTGGATCAATGTTTAAATTTAAGCTATATGCCTATTGGAGCTAGTAAATAATTCGATATCTTATTATATATCAAATATGATTTAGTGCAATTCATGTGACTTTAGACATGACTAATTTTATATAAAAGTATGCATACTAGTAGGAATGCCTTTGACTTGTTTATCTCTAGTAGTTTATCTAACAAAACTATCACAATAAACAAATGCATTTTTGAATAATATAGCAGGTGTCACCCTGCATGACATGGCATACATTTACTTGGTGAAAACATATGCACATTGGCAGTGTCCAATTTGTCATGGATCACCAAACTTAAAATCGTTGTACACTTCTTATGCTAACTTTCGTACATTCTGCTTCCATACATTTCTCTTGGGTATGGTGCCGAATATATATATGATGTTTTTCTGCTGTAATTCTCTTTGGGATTTATGCAACTGCCACTTCTTGGTTGTTTATTCTTATGTCTGATTATTATATTATTAGTGATCAAGTACGTGGAGTTTTAGTTTAGTTAAAGTCACTTTATCATGAGCCACTTTATCTTTTTTTTTTAATAACATGTACACGTGTAACATTTAACGTGTTTAAGGAAGAAATTTTTCATGTTTTGGGATCAATCCATTTATTTTCTAAAGATTAAATCCATCTGTAAGTTTATTATCATGATCATGTTGGTTATGGCATAATAACAAATGTTACCAATAATCTTATTACAAAGTATAATAACATGCTTCACATACAATAAACTTATTTCTTTTTTTACTTATAGGAGCTTTATCATGAGTTGCATGCACTAGATAGATTCGAACAAGATTACCGAAGGAAGCTTCAAGAAGAGTTGATTCCTGCATCTAAACAGGGTAAGACGCATGTTTCTTTGTGTAGACTCAAGTCACTCAACCACTAAAGTCGAGCTTTACTTGTTTGACTGGAAATTTGACTGCATATATTTTTGCCTTATTGAATGTATGTTGAAGGCATTCAAGGTGTTCATTAGGGCATAGTTGAACTATATGGGTGTTTAGTGGTTAATTCATAATGGGGTTATGTATGCTAACTAATGTTCTTATGTATGTTAATAAGGAGGCACATTATGGTATAGGGAGCCTTTTCTCTGGATCTACATGTTTGTGGTTCCTTTTTGATGAGCTAATTTCTTTGATTGTTCGGCAATATTTATCCCCACTAATCTCTTGCGAACTTTTCTATGAGCAGATAGTTTTCTCAATACTGAACTCAAACATCAAAAAAAGCTAGTGAGGAGTTTGAAAAAGAAATCTCTTTGGTCCAGAACCTTAGAGGAGGTATGAAATATTATTTTGCATCATTCAAGTTGCTGTAATTTTTGTCACTAATTGTCTTCAAGGAGTTCATCTTTATCTTTGCTAATACTTTATTTATTCTCATTAACATTCTAGTATATGTATGATGTATCTTAAAAATCTTTTGTTTTACTGCATGAGATTAACATTCTCTAGATATTAATCTCAAAATAAAATAGTTCTTCAAATATTCTGAATTATTTTTCAGGTCGTGGAGAAACTAGTTGATATTGTAGCATTTTTTAATAAGAAGATTTGGGAATCGTTTGAAGTTCCTGGTATGTCTTAGAAATTTCAAGATTGGTAACACTTTCAAAGTTAATGATGTGATAAATTTGGACTTATCAAATCAGAATTATTGTGGCTTATTTCCAACATTACTAGTGATGCAAATTATGATCTTTTTGGCAATCATATCTATTATTCACATTGTGAAATAATTAGCTGATTTATCTTTTATGAATTGAATGATCTTAGTGTCCCGTATGTGAAGTGAGTTAATATGCAACTAACCAAAGATATTCTTCCTAGTGTACCATGAAAACAAAATCCCATTTCAATCTCAACGAATAATATATTAATGCACCTTTTTGATAATTTATAATTATCAACTGCTCATGTTTCTGAGACTTTTGGTGTTGGCATTTCTTATAGTTTGCAAAGATAATTTATAATTTATCCCATTTCAATCATATCTATTTTGCTGTTGGCATAATTTGCTATTTTTCTTACCATGATTTTTCCATTGTTGATGTGTGCTGAGACTTTTGGTGCTGTGATGTGAAATCTTTTTTGTTAATTTCAGGTAGCAACTTGCTCAACCATAAGGAAGTTCTGAATGGAAGCTTAGGTGCTTCTGGTCTTGCATTGCATTATGCTAACATCATTAATCAGATTGACAATATAGTAAGTTTCAGTATGCTGTGAATTTTGTGATAGTCGACAATCTTTTCTTTGGCATTGGAATTTGTCTTTTGCTTCTCAGATCAAAGATTATATACTAGTAAATTTAGGCTCCCACAGAGCTAAGATAAACATGTGACTTGTGCTGTGTTCCAGAAGATTTCTACGATATATTTGTTCTCATATTTAAGGTACTTTTCCTTGATTTTTTTTGTTCCTAGGTATCTCGACCACTTTCACTTCCACCAACTATAAGAGACAGCCTGTATCATGGATTGCCAATCCGAGTAAAGGCAAGTCTTCGAGCTCGATTGCAGTCTTCTGATGCAAAAGAAGAGGTATGATCATATCTTTTCCAATTTAAGGTGCTAAGCTTGTGTAATCTATCTCTGAATTTGATTCATCCATCGTGTATTCGTGTGGCATTTTCATGCATATTCATGCGTAGTTAGAGACACAGAAAAGTTCCAAAAGTCAACGCTCTCTTTTGTCTATTTCATCAAAATTACTTTGTACCTTTGGTGTCCTAACAGAAGTAAAGAGTTTAGAGTTCATTACCATATACAAGCTATTGTGAAGGAACAATTTTAGGAAGACCACATTTTTATGGTTTGATTTCTTTTGTTCATCGCTTAATTTTCGTATCTTATTCCAATGCCAAATTCTAGAAGAATAGTTACGTTGTGCATGTTTAAATATGTAGGAGTATGATTCACCAAGCTCATCTAAAACTAATCCATTTACTACTGCTTTTCTTTCTCATTGCCAGCACCCAATTTAACTAATCCACTTTTTATACTAATCCAATTCAATGGCCTCTATATGTAAAGATATAGCAAGCTTAGATTATTGTTATTTTATATAGGTCGGCGCAAATGTCTCGAATGTATAATTGATGTTTCATTTAAAAATTATTGTTTATACAAATTGATCCACTTATTCTTGGATAAAAAATAAAATCCAAAACTAGTCATTTTATGGCAAATAAACTTGGTAAATTGTTGGTTCCGGACAAAAATGTTTGCTTCTTAGAGTAGTACTGGTTCCTGACAAAGATGATTTGCTGTTCTTAGAGTACTGATAAAATAATTATACAGTTCAATCTTTGCAACATGGTTTTTCAGAATGGCCATGTTTATGCTTAGTATAACATGTGAAGCTGGTTTGAAGGTTTGAAATTTCTGGCTTAAAAGTGTGTATTTGCTAATTTGATTACAGTTCACTGTTCCTCAAGTAAAAGCTGAAATGCAGAAGATTTTAAGGTGGCTCACTCCAATATCAGAAAACACGATTAGGTTTGTTTCCACTATACCATCAACTATTTATGTTTTATTAAAAAAATACTCCTTTTCTCCTATCACGGACTCATCCAAGCATATAATGTTCCCAAGTCTTACATATGAAGTTTCTGATATATTTCTGTTTGATCTAATCAGAGCACATCAAGGTTTTGGTTGGGTAGGAGAATGGGCAAATATGTGGTTAGTTCTTGATCTATTATTTTTATTCCATATCTTCTGCAATAATACATTTGTAGAAAAGATGTTCGTATCTTCTTATTCTGCATGTATTCTATTAAATTATTCGTTTTTCCTGCAGTACTGAGATTAACAAAAAGCAGGACATGCAAGGCTGCATTATCCGCATCCAAACGCTTCATTATGCAAATAAAGAGAAGACCGAGGATTATATATTAGAATTGGTTGTATGGCTCCATCATCTAGTTACTCAGGTGAAAAACAGGGGATTTGTGTTGAAGTCTGTCGACTCAGTCCAAAGCCAACCACAGACAAAGGCGTCTCGAGAAACTGTGCCAGAACTATCTCACGAGCGCAATGCTCAAGGTAATGATCTGAAATTTTCAGAAGAAGAAAGAAAATTGTTGGAGCAAGTGAGCCAAACAAACATCCAGCTAAGGAGAAGCAAAAGTTTGGACTTCAAAAGCAACACAGCTAAGCGACTTTGGAGACGTGGGAGTCTAACCATGAGCTGTGGGAATTCTCCAAACAAGGAGTTCAGTGCAGCGTTAAACTGGCGGTCGGAAAAGTTGAGATACTTGGATGTGATCGATGGGCTCGATACACTTAGTGCATTACCAATTGTTCAATTTTATGCATAACTCGGTTCATAGGCACTGAGCCTTTTCTTTCTCATTGTAAATGCCTCGAGGATTTAATGATTCTTTTTGCAGTTGTATATTGTTTACTCGATGTCCGGTATTGCATATGTACTACTCGGTTCATAGAATGTGATCACTTGATTGGTAGTGCTCGTGGTTGTAGTTGCAGTGCTATTTATTAGCTTATGGACCTCATTGACCCCACTGGGCTTGGATTCACAACTTAGCAACGAGTGGATATGGTAGGCCATTCCTTTCATATGTCCCGTCCACTCCATTTTATTACCTATCACGCGAATGAGAATGACATGGTCCCCGCGAGTTGCATATTCAGAGGATGCATGCCTTTAATAAAAAATATCATCTACACCTTATTCATTTTACGGTTAGTTATAAATTAATCTCATGATTTAACTTCATTCAAGTTTAAAATTATTAAATGATGAATAAAACAACTTAAAATTTGTTGTATATTTGATATAGTGTAAAATTTTCTAAGCGCTCTTAAAATAGGCGGCAATTGGAGTCTTTATGTAGTAGTTAACAAGTCCAACACCATAAAGTATATCAGGTCTCGTACATATCAAGTGTTGTAAACTTCCAACCAAGCTCTTAAAAAATATTGGATTAACTTTTTCTCCATCATGTTTTGATTGCTTGACTCCACATTCTATTGGGGTGTTTATGGGCTTGCTGTTATCCATCTTGAGTTTCTTTAATATTTCTTTCGCATAACCCTCTTGTGAGATGAAATTTCATCTTCCCCATGGTATACTTCGATGCCCAGATAGTATGTCATGAGTCTAATATTAGTCATTTCAAACTTCTTAATACTTGAATTGCTTCTAATGAAGATCAAGCCATCAACATATAGGCAGACGATCAAAATATCTTTATTCTTATTCTGAATGTATAATGCATACTCATAATGACATTTGATAAAATCTTTCTCTTACAAGTACTATTTGTCTGACTATTCCATACGATTGGTGTTTGCTTTAGCTCATAGAGAGTTTTCTTCAATTTTAGAACTTTGTCTTTTTAATTTGACTTTTGAATTCATAATCCGATGGCAACTGAATATAAATTTTTTTTCTTCGAGAATTTCATTAAAAAAAAATAAATTTTACATTCATTTGATGTATTCTCCCTTTATTTTGAGTTGCTAAAGAATTAGTCTAATAATTTCTAATCAAGCAACGGGAGTAGTCAATGATAGCTCTTTAACTATAATCTTTTACCACCAATATTACTTTGTATCTTTCAACTTCTCCTTTGACATTCTTTTTTATTTTGTACATCCATTTCACACTAATCGCCTTATGTTCTTCAAGAAGAGGAGCTATATCCGATGTGTCATTCTTCTCAATCATCTTGATTTCTTCCTCCATTGTATCTTTCCATTTTTTACTCTTTAGTGCTTCTTGGAAATCCATAAACTCGCAATATGTAAAGAGACAAAATAAAGTAAAATTTCTTGCTCAGTTACCTAATAAAGGTCTTGTAAGTTTCTCTTTGATGCAGATGAATTTTCTTAAGTACTTGAATTCTATGTTACGGATGGTGTAGTAGGCTCCTCTTTTTTTACTTCATATTTTCTTTTTCAAACTATGAGAAGAAATTGTAATTTTCATCTTGAGATTATCAATTCCATTATTCTTCTTCTTCAGCAAATATGGCATCACAACTGATGATTATCTTCCCAATATCTAAATTGTATAACTTGTTCCCTTTTGAGTTGGTGTTGTAGCCAATAAAAATAAACTTCTTCTCTTATCATCCAACTTGCTTATTTATTGGCAAAAATGAAGACTTTATAATTGAGACAACATGCAGAAAGATACATAAATATTCATCACCGGGCGGCGACTCATGCAAAAGAGTGAACGCGTGCAAGCTTCACAGTTAATTTTTTTTTTCTTCTTCCAATTTTTCTAATTGACGGTGACTTTTCCGACCATGCCGGCGCCCTGGTGGGGAGAGCAGTAGAAGCTGTAGGAGCCTTTCTCCTTCAAGGTGACGGAGTAGGTCTCCCCCGGCGCGTTGAGCAGGTCTTCATCCCCCATTGAGATGCCCCCGGCGTCGACCCCCTTCGGGATCTCGTCCTCGTCGAACACGACGTTGTGCGGGAACGCCGCGTTGTTCTTGAACACGATCGTCTCCCCCGACGCCACCGAGAAGCTGTTGGGCACGAAAGCCAGCTCGCCGGAGTCGGAACCCAGCAGCACGTCGAAGGCCAGCGCGTTGCTCGCCGCCACCATCGCGCTCGCCGCCGTCGCGACCAACGCCAAGCCCGCGGCATCCCTCAGAGACGCCCGGACCACCATCGGCTGGGTCGTTCTCCTGCCGCCGCCGGCGGAGGTTCGGGCCGCGACCTTGAGCCCGGCGAAGGAAGGGGCGGTAGCTGCTGCAGAGGCGAGGCTGGCCATGGCAATGTTACTCCGATTTGAAGCAGGGAATCAATCAAAGAGGAAAATGTCGGATTATTAATTTATAGATCACAGCATCGTTTATTTGTGTGTGGTCAATATCGGACCAAGGGTTATCGTTATCTCCTAAGCTTCGCTGCTATTGGCAACTGCTGGATGAGGTAGATCTTGTCCCTAAACTTCCATTCGTTCAGGTTCAATATCTAGTCGGAGCGGCTGACGTGTCAAAATGTGGACCTTTTGACGCCGGCATAAAAATCTTCTGCCACGTAACAAATACTTCGAGAAGGCTACATTTTCCATCAGCATAAATTTAAACATACAAATTCATAACCCAACAGTCTCAATCTCTTAATTAGCTACAGAGAGAGGGAAACCCTGTTAAATGTACGTTTGTAATATGATTACAAATTTACAAGCCCTGTAAATTGTACGTTTAGAAGTTAGCACCATCTAATATTTCGTACTAGACATTTTAAGGTAAATACATCTTGAGATTTATGAACTTTTGTTCGGCAACAAATAATCATTGCTTATACTTGCGTAGCTAGCTTTGCACCGACAGTTTACGAATGCTGAGCGGTTACTTTAAACTTGGTAAATTATTGTCCAAATCTCGGTGGCTATTACGGCGAATTGTTGAAATGAACATAGTAGTCCAGGTCAGCATCATCGGAACTAATATCATCGCCAAAGACATCTTCCTCAGTGTCATCATCACAATCACTGAAATCTGAATCAGAAGAGTCATCATCATCTTCCAGATCTTTGTCCTCGTCGTCATCGTCTTTCTGAAAATGAAGTCATTGCTCAGTTGATTAGCCGTATCCAATTGAACAATAATAACAAACAAAAAAAATCTCAAATAACAAAGATCTTGTCTCCAGATAAATTAGCCTGCTACAGAAATGAGTCAATATTTCCAAGAAGCTATAACAAGGAAACGATGCTTGATTGGGAACAAGTTCACAATACAATCAACAAGGAATTGTAAGCATTCAAATCTATTCTAACACATGAGTTCAATGTGGTAACGACAAAGATTATGTAACTTATATGATATTTACCTTGGCTAGATTTACCGGTTTGAAAGGTTCCGTTGTGTTAGGAACCCAGATCTTTATGTCTTTCTCAATTCCAGAACTTGCAAGCATGGTGGTATGAGGGTGAGATACAATACAGTTCACCACGTGTTTATCTCCTTCCATAGCACGTAAAAGTACTCCATCTTTCTTTCTCCAAATAAATATGCGACCACAGTCGGATCCACTAACTACATAGTCGCAATTAGGTCCATAGAAATTCACACCCTTCACGGTCTTTCTGTTACGGTGTCCTTTATACACCTTAATCCCTTGGCTCAAGTTGGATGTAGATATTGGAACCGAATTGGAGTTATCATCTGGATAGCTATCAGAAAGACAGGAGACAGGATTTGAACCCAGACCTTGATCTTTTTGAAAGAGATAGATATATTCATTCATATATGAGACCAGCAGCTCGCTTGAATCAGAGAAAGACAATCCTGTTATCCCTTCTGTGCGATGAATCAGATGTGGAGGACAAAAGTTATCACATGGAAGACCATAATTAGTTGATCCATCCCATTTATACTTGCGAATGTCATACACCCGAGCATAGTCATCAGCACCAGCAACTGCAAGATAGTTTGGATTTCTTGGGTTTACTGAAATAGCCATGAGACTGACAAATGATGCATAAGTTGTTCTCGTAAACGATCTGCATATGAAGAGCTTCGTTGAATTTTTGGATCTAAGATCAAACTGGGAGCAAGCAAACTGCATCAGAATCGTGTATATGAAATTTGCAGAAATGCAAACAAGCAAATTACACACTCACATGCTGAACTAGACCATCTTCACCAGCGCTATAAAGAACATGGGGATTTCTAGGCTCAAAAGCAACCTTATGGATTGCACCATCATGTTCAGCTAGCAATTCTGTAGTTACCTGACCACCTTCACGCAAATGGGCAAGCCTTACCTGATGAAAATTTAGTGACCCCAAGAGAGCATTTCTCATAAAGAAGAAACAGAGAGGAAATTGTATAGCAGTATATTACCTCACCATCTGCAGCAGATGTAACAATTGTCTGATCATCAGTACAAGGCATGAAGTGTGCTTGGAAAACATTGTTTTTATGACCAGAGTGGAAGCACGTCCTTACAGTGCCAACCTCCCAATCCCACAGTATAACCATTTGATCATCTGATCCTGATACAAGAATGCTCCCATTTTCATTCAAGCTCACCGTATTTACACAGCCATTATGCTTGTTAAGCTTTCTGTCAAGTCCCAAATACAGAACAAGATCCTGGTCAACAAGGATTTAGAAAGTTAAACACCAGCATTAAAGGAATCAAAAATAAGCATGCAAGTCCAACATAATTAAAAGGAAAATAAAGGGAAAAAAAGGTAGTTAGAAGCAATTTGAAGGTTGTAAGGCAACTTGCACGACATTTAAATCCTACAAAGTGCAAATTAATTTCTTTTAATTTTCCAATCTGATTTTGAAGTCCAAACTGTAAAACTTTAACAATTCAATCCATACATTTGTTATTTTTTCTCATCCTGAAATTACCACTCTAGGTTTCATGGTTTCCAATCAGTCTTTTATCATAAGGCAGAAGCACCAACAATACACATTTTTCTCTGACCAGCTTTGGTTTTTTCAAAGCCAAGCTGAAGAAGCCAGTTCAATTGGTTAATCAGGGAACCAGAAGCCAAACTGGTTCAATCAGTAGGGAAAATCCGTTTTGAACTGCAACAGTACCTTGTTCAACCAGAAAAACCAGGAACCAGATCAGCTAGTGGGATTGAGAGGTACCCATTTATCATCCAAAATAATTATTTAGACAGGTTCACTAGTGATTTTTAATGTATATGTGTTCAGGCAGTACCAAAAAATATGGGTACCTGATCGACTATCATCCCCTATTCTGAATTTCTTTCCAAGTCATAGCTTAACAATGGGTTAGGGGTATTGGATTAATAGGGTGATTAGTGTAGCGAGTTTAGTTTCACATATATTTTAGGGTTGGAGTTTCCATATTTATATATGTAAATAGGTTAAATCCCCCAAAAATTAATTCGACAGGCTGTCAACATCTTGTGGCAGCAGAAGGAAAGAGAGGAAAGAGATGCCAGTGAATACAACAGATAAGATTAGGAGAGTGAGTAAAATGGAACATATTAATTTATCATCGCCTCTTCAAATATCTATCTTCCCAAGTAAACAACATGGGTAAACACTAAACAGTTTGAATTGTTTTGTCTCTTATTCTCTATCTCCCTTTCACCGCTTACCTTCCTCAATCTTTCCAAGAACACAAAACCTTAATTTACCATCCTATTCCACTTCCAGAAACTCCGCCCATGAAGAACCAATCATGGCCGGTCTCAAGCCCGGGTAAAGGAGGGTTGCATTAGGTTGTCAACTAGCGTTAAACTATGCCAATGAATAGATCCATTAAACTATTGTGCTAAAGGTAGGTTGTTACTCGGAAGGAACGCGTT
>JBAMIB010000066.1:789201-799845 GCA_037177415.1 Kaempferia rotunda | reverse complement strand
ATGCAAGTCATGCATGTCTTCCAAACCTAATAATCCAAGAACAAAGACCATGCACGTCACTAACATGACGAATTGGCCAAATCATTTTTTTTTTTTTTTTTGAGTGAAGAAAAACAAGATCATAATTCTGACTCACATGGTCGCATCATCTGCTCATCTGAATCCAAAACAAAGGTCATAAATATACATCCAATTTAAGCAGCAATTATAAGGAGGCCTCGTCCGCAGCCAATGAATTAATTACAAAATCAACAACTAAATATTACTATATATATATAGCTACAAGAAGATTCATTAAAATCGCTTTCGTTGATTTATATGTGAAAGCTATTCTGCAAGGAAACTAAATCAATCCACGCGCGCCCCATGGGTCTATCTATAGATTTGATCAATAAATTAAAATTAAATAATATTGACTTGAGTTAGTCAGCTAATATTCCAACTGAGTCGACCGGTATATCAACACTGAATAATTAATGATAATTAAAACTAATAATATTACGGGTTTCAATCATCTGGGATTTTTCAAGCATAGAGATGGCGTAACCACGTGGCAAAAGGCGATTCGCTCGCTCCAGTGATCTCGCCAATCCATCCCTAAGTCAACACGGAAGAGGAAAATCATGAGTGACTATTAACTATTAGTGTAAATGGTCAAAACATGAAAGAAATATGCTCGAAAATACCGACTTTCAATATAATAACCTTTTATGTCTTAACTATCGCACTGTCCTAAGGGACAGAGAGATGGCGTAAACTGTGAGTTCAGTGTTATATGATTTTTTTAATCACTTGAATAGCATTATAAAATTCAACTATCCTAGCAAATTGTAATTTTGAAAATTTTATTAGTTTTATTTTGCAAGTCAAGTCAATAGTTGGAAAATTTCTAGGGGTGTTCGTTTAAATTTAACAATCACAATGGTAATGAGAATAATAATTACATTAATAGTGTTTGGTTAAAATCTGAAAATGAAAATTATTGTCATTGGTTATATTTAGTTCAATTCAACTTGGTAATGAGAATCCATTAAAATTTTAAATTATCTTAAATAATAGAATCATTAAAAGAGAGAGAAAGTGAGATAAAAAGAGAAACTATGAAAAAAGAGATACAGTGAGAAAGTAAGATGAAAGAAAAAAGAGAGAGAGTCAGATAATAAATGTAGAGAGAGAAAATGAGATGAATAAGGAGAGAGAGAAAATACAAATATATAGAGAGATAAAATGAGATGATTAAGGAGAGAGTTTTATATAAGATATGTAGAGAGAAATTAAGATAAGAGAAGTAGAGAGAGAAAATGAGATAGAGAGAAAAAGTGAGATAAGAGAGGTAGAGAGAGAAAGTGATATTAAAAATGTAGATAGAAAAATGAGATGAATATGTAGAGAGAGAAAGTAACCTAAAATAGGTAGAGAGTAAGAGAGAAACATGATAAGAGATGTAGAGAGAGAAAATGTAATAAGAGAAGTAGAGAGAGAGTAAAAAGGAGAAAGTAAAATGAAAATAATAATAAAAAAAGTATTTTGGATATATGAAAATAGAGAAATGAGTGAGAAGTTTGATTGATGAGAGAGAAGTATAAAATGAAAATGGAGGAATAATTCTTTTATTTTCATTCCAATTGACATAAATCAAACAGTATCAATGGAAATGATATTCACTTATTCTCATTCACTACCTTCTATTATCCCAACCAAATGCCTCCTAATTAATATATGACAATGACCTAACAACACTCATATTATGTTTTCGTCAATTTAAAATTAATTCCCAATTATAATACTATTAGAACTTAGTATAAAAGTTTTAAGAAAAATCCAAAATTTTGTTTTTTTTAATTCATTAGAACTTTATAAAAGCTATAGTAAATAGGGAAGAGAAAAAAATAAAGCTGTAGTAAAAGTAAAGACGGGTTTGAAGTTTTTTAAAACGATAATTCCAATCAAATTTATAATGATGGACGTCGAATTGCAGTATCATGATCAATAGGTGTTACCACCAATGTTCAATACTGGATTGAAATAATGAAATTTGGCATGTTGAAGCATATATTTCTCTCATATTTTTATCATTTACACTAATAACTAGTAGTCATCCGTAATTTACCTTCTCCGTGTTGACCTGGGGATGGATTGTCAGAGACGCTATGGCGAATGAATAGTCTTTTGCCACAAGTTCAACAGTGGATCGTTCCCTCGAAACAATATAATGGTTAAGACATAAGAAATTGTAACATAAAATATTAAGGTTGAAACTCGATAAGTCCGAATATATGTTTCTTTCATGCCTTGACCATTTACACTAATGATTAATTGTCATCCGCAATTAACTTCCTTCGTGTGAACTTTTACTAAGTGTTCAACAACGGATCCATCGTATGCCCCAGTGCAATTGTTCCGTGTCAGGGTTTATTTTCAATTTTTCTATATATTTAAGAGTCAAGTCTCAATCTTAATAAATTAATAAATAATTTTTTTAATAAATAATTAATCTAAAAATATTTGACTGATGGTCGTCGTTATTAGCGCTTTTTCAGTTGCTATGGTGGTGAATAAAAAAATTCAATGGCCCAGATTAATCACTCTAAAATTAATTAGATAAACTGAATACTTGCTGTAAACTCTAAAAAATATATATATACACAAAGGATCCCTTATAAATATTGATGACACTCTTAAATCTTATCTCTCAGGTAACATCGGTTATATTGCAGTTAGGATAATACCCAACTTAAGAAGAGTTTGAAAGCTCTCAAAATTGTTGTCACGGTAATAACAACGGATTAAAATTCCCTTTAATTTCAATCAATAAATTTTTCAACATATTATTATTATTACCATTATAATACAATTGAATAGTATAAAGTATATATATTATATCACTTTATTTGATCAATAATAATTCAATGATATTTTCTCTCTTCTTGTTCTTCTTGAATTTGGGACAATTTTGTAGCACTCACCGTTGACTCTTACTAGATTTACCTTCTGTCGTTTGACTGTTTTTTGGGTTGTATAAATCCAGCTTTGTCTCTTAGATTACTTCGAAGATCCAGATCTACTAGATTGAAAACTTAACGACAATATTAGACATGGGATCCTCTCTCCTAAAAATTACTTGTCCCCATATTCCACACGTCACCCCACCCCATCTTACTGTCGGAGGTTATCGGCCCGACCAGAACTATATAATAGGAAAGGTGAATCCAAAAGAATCACCGTCGGCTTTCCTCTACTGTCGATTGCGCCAACAGTAATCCCCTAGGACATAATTCTAATCAGGTCTGCAGTCTTCGCCGCCAGCGGTGAGCTAGAGGCGATGAATGAGACACGAGGAGAGAAAATTTTCGTGATAAAGATCCGAACTGACCATATTGAGAAAAAATGATCCCGTTGCCGGACCAAAAAGCTAGAATAAAGACGACGTCACTAACATGACGAATTGGCCAGATCATTTATTTTTTCGACTGAAGAAAAACAATATCATAATTCTGACTCACATGGTCATATCGCTTTTGAATTTCCTCGATCTGTTCGTCTGAATCCAAAACAAAGGTCATAATATATATATCCAATTTAACCTTCAGCTAGCAATTATTGACTGGATTAAGTTTACTTCATTCGTGATTATTGACTCGAATTAGCTAATATTCCAACTGAGTCGGTATCAACACATTACTTGCTATTTAACGATAATTAAAATTAATAATATTACGGGTATCAGCACATTAATTGCTATTTAACGACAGACAGTCCTGATAGACTTTTCGCCAAGTACAGCAATCAGTTAGTCAATGCTTTGTTCATCCGCTATGTATCTGTAGAATATTGTGTTAGATTCTTCATATTATTGTACAGAGAGATACCAATTCAACGAATGAAACAGGTCAACATTGTCAGCTCGTGTCAATTTATATAATGATCATAATGCTAATAAACATAAATACTAAATTTAGCTGGAGGTTCAAATTAGATTGGACTTCGGTTGTACTTGAGAAATGCCCTCAAAGTTTTAACTGCTTTTTCAAAATACCTGAAGAGTAAGATGTTAGTAGGTGGGTTTAGGAAGTTAGAATGAGAATGAAATTTATTTTATTCCTATTCTTGATGATTGATAGATGAGAATCAGAATTAAAATATGAGTTTCATACCCCTAATTTTATAACTCACACCCCCTAAATTATCTCTAAACTTATTCCTCTCTCAATCAAACTCATTACCATTCTCATTGCCAAATATATACCAAGCATCCCTAAATATTATCAAAAGTACCCTCATAATCTTAATATTATCAGCAATGCTATTCTTCTAGCGAAAGTTTGCTTCCTTGTATAACATGACTGAAAACAGTGCAGAAAGCCTACCATTATTTTCAAGAAATACGAAAGCCATTCTAGAGCCACATCTAATCAAGGATATAACGGCCACCATGTCTGTTGAGGTCATAATAATAACGATAATCTTTTCTTACATTGAATCACAATCCTAATCCTAATCATGTAAGCAAGCACCTGCATCCTGAGTTTAAATAAACAAATAATCGTAACGAACCAAAACCTCAGCCTCCGCGGATAGGCTCATATGAAGTCGCTAAACAAATGTCACCATACTAGATTTCCTCAAAGCAACAAATACTCCGATTTATCGACATTATTCTTAAATGATTTACACAAGGAAAAATAAGAAACATATGCAGCAGAGCTGTACATGCCGACAACGACAAGTGTTTGTTACCAAACATGTAGCGTGGCCTTATGTATCATCAACTTGAGAATGGAAAACAAAGCTTGGAAACGTCGTTGTGATGTCCCTACACAAGGGTAAGATTATAGTGGTGAGAGATCATATATGAACAGATTGACTTTCTAATGTAAAAAAATGATATATCGATGATCGTGAGCAATAAATACTAGTCACTTAAACTGTCTTATAAACAAAAATTATAAATAAATGAATGTATCATACAAAACTAATGAATCTGATCATTTGGCCAGCCGTTCCTAAAAAACTCATTTGAAGCCATAGTACATGAGCATTAGAAAATTGAAACATAATTTCAATGTCCAGCTATACGACTGCAATCGCCAGACTCTATAGCAAGCAACATTTGTAATAAAAGAACAAAAAAAACCATAATAACCCCATGCTTGCCTGTATTAAGCCATATTTTTGACCTTTTTTGTTTGATCTCTAAATAAGTTTTTGTTCAACTAAAATACACGAGCACCATGCACTAGTTCAATACAGTTAACTGAAATGTAAAATTTGCTCTAGACGAACTTATTTTGTGATATACTTAAGTAGCAGTTTAGTTCAAGAAACTTAAATGGCAGGTCTGCATATAACTACTACACAGCATAAATTATTTTCTTAACCTGTTCATGGTATATAATTCAGCAAAGATGTTGAGAATTGAAGAATAGGCTAGCGAATGAATTTGTACAGGTTACTTTTAGACAAGCTTCATGGTCACAACCAACACCCATTAACAGGACTTTAAAGAGTCAATGATCTACACAGCACTGCTATGTGAGTACAAAACACATGAATAGGGTATGCAAGTCTCAATGTGGCATGAAATACATGTAAAAGAAATACCTAGCACAATGAATTGAAGAAAGAAATCTATTCCTATGCGGGAAACTTTGGCATGAAATTTACAAGGTATGACCAGGAAGTAAAATAAGATTTATATTTCAAGTAATTGTGCTCTGTATATATATTTCCATATATGTTACTATAGAATCACTGCATCAATGAAACCTGTTGTCTGAGAAATGAGCTCTACCTCAACTACTGAGGTAAGGGTATATTTACAATTATCTTCTGTACAGTTGCTTGTCGACAATAAAGCTAAATTTGTGGCGTCCTATAAAAATTTCCACCTGCTTAATCTATATATGTATTTATTTAAATCAGTAGTTTATAACTCACCATGTTACATTAATAAGTCATCAATTCTTTGATCAGTAAATGGAATTTTAATTGTACAATATTTTGTTCATCCCAACATACAGAAGGTATAAATATTCATTGAATCAGAGACTAGATCACCTGAGGTATTGCAGAGTCATATTTTTTAAAAGAGAGGGATGCCGCAAGACAAGACTACGCCATTCTTCTTTATCAATTTTTCCATCATGTTTTGTGTCAGCCTCCTCAAAAGTCTACAAAAAATAGAAGGAACAAGAAGGCTCTTCTAAAGTTAAAAGAACCATACATTAAAGATACATGTAGTCAAACAGATTAAGTACAAAAAAAAGTTTAAATAAAAAACAAGAATCTTATACATACAATTTGATGTTGCTTTATTGAATCAAATGTTTGACATGAAACATCACAGTTAATTAGTTTTTTTTTTTCAATTGCCAATCCAAATGGAAAAGCTACCAAAAAAAATGGTATTATATTAGATAAAGATTCTAAGGATAATCTTGTTGAAGTTCAAAAACTTTGAGAGAATTTTGTCCAAAAGTTGGTTTTGGAAAATAAGATGCTAAATGTATAAATGCTCATCCCCTCAAAAACGATTATATACTCAAATCAAAATTAAAAGAGAATTTTGGAAGAAACTAGATGAAATTATTCAGTCTCCAAATAGCTGGAATAAACAATGCTTAGCTGCTGCTACTGATGATGTCTATTGATCCCACTCAACCATCTTGGACATAGAAATTGAACTCATTAACAAAGTTTTTCACATAAGCTGGATTTAAGAAGCTGACAGAGATTGTTAAAAAACAAAAGTAAAAAATGCAGCAAACAGACTTGCCCATGTTTTGAAATACACAAGCTGGACACGAGGTTCAGAAAATAAAGAAAATTATTTAAATCATAGATTATGGAAGCCTGAAAGAAAACATACTATACAAGGTTCATAGTAACATATTTTCTGCTCTGACAAAAATCAAGCCTTAATATGAAGGAATATATTTTTATCCGAATTTAGTTTCAAACCAGCAAACTGGAAAGGTTTAGCAAATACAGAATATAAAAGCAACCTTGTCAATGATACTTTCTATCACATCATCTGAAAGATTCATTCCAGACTCAGAAAGTGTTGCAACTACCATTTGCTTAACCTGGATCAGAAAATGATAAAGAATGTAAATTATTGAATAATTAGCACTCTTAATACCCAGTTAGCAAATCATACATAAGAAATAAACTAAAAGATCCAGAGAAATTCAGAACAACATTCAATTCCAGTTGGTAACCTGAAATCTAATGCTTAGTTCCAATCATGATCTCAATAAAAATTGTTTAACATAATAAAGAAACCAAAGTAAAATCTGGTTAAGAAACTCTATTAGAAAACTATCAAATGTGAAATGAAACCTTTAAAACACCGAGTTGGCAGTGACATGTGTATTTTGCCAAATTTGACTTGTGCATTTCTATTGCTGCATTGACAGCAATAGGAGATATATACATGTAATAGCATTGTGTTAAAGTTAGCCAGGATTTTTCTGGATCCATATTCTGAAGAAATCAGATGGCTTAGCAACAACCACCTGAATCCTAATTATTCAGGGTCAGCTAAAGGAATCTTCTAACGCATTGAATTCCAAGGATTTAGATACTTTTTACAATATTTTCAAAGTCTAACCAAAATCTAAACCTTTAATCTTTATCAACTGGATTTAGCACCGTTGGCAGTTTTGGGGCCAGTTTACGCAACTTGAAATTTATTTTGAGGAAACCAGAACCAAGATGCATCCTTTTGTCAGCAAAAAGGGAAAATTACACCTTTCAAGTGATATTGGCAGTTTCACAGACACCTTATGCAGAAATTAGAACAAAAATTATCCTTCAGATTGCTAGCTAACCAAAAACTCTTTGCCAGAGAAAAAGGAAAATTAAATCTTTCTTCAGTTTTCTAGATCAAGATAATATTTGTATACATTCTTCTACTTGATCTTATAGAAAAGGACCTTGTGAAAAATGCTGGCTTGTCATTAATTTGGTCTATTTAAACTAAAACATCATAAACAGATAGAGTGCACGTCTTCAGATTTCCTCACAACTCTGACATTTTTCTAGACCTTCCTTTAGTATGTTCAAAATGAAACTTATACTACATGGGAAGGTGTTATATTTGAAAAATGACATGTGGGCCAAATTGATGGAATTGTACCTCTTGCCTTTCAATGAAACCTTGCTGCTTCAGGTCATATAACTTGAAAGAGACTGCAATTACAAGATAAATGTCTTGAAAATTTCATATAATCAAGAAACATTTTTTCATCAACAGAAATTGATTAGTTTTGATCAAAATATAATGGTTAAATTTAGGCAGGACCATAATACATATGTAAAATGAAATTTAGTAAACACAATTGTCAATAACTAAACAAAGGCGATGATTGACTAATCACGAGCATACCACTAGTGTGGGATTTAGACAACCAGTAACTAAGAAATGTCAATAGCATTTTAGCACATTGCTGGGACAATTTAAATTTCATAATCAGAACTACAACAATGCACCATTCAACACAAACTTCCCATTATCCTAGAAAGTGTGAATTATGAAAAAAAAAAAAAAAAAAAGGGGGCGGGCCTGCTTTAACTAAAGGGACAGATGGTACCATGACTGGAACCTCTTGTTTCAGAGGGTGAATCCACCAAACTTAATCAATAACTAGCAACCTAAATGTGGAAGGCTTTGTAAGGGAGATGCAGAAGTAATACATTAAGATCAATTATGGGTTCAGGGCCTTTTATTTTTATTTGCATCTGTTATTTTGGCACAAATTTTGTGTTCTTAAAAGTAACAATTTGAAAAGGTGCAATAGTGCAAAATAAATTTCTAGGTGTGGGGATTTCTTAACATCAAGCTGGTGAAAGGTGCCAAATTCTTGACAATCCATATGTACAAAAAGAAGCTTGCTCATAGTTTGAATAACACAATATAATAAATGTTAAGTATGTTATTAACAGATAGTATCAAGATATCAAATTATGGGAATTTCATAAAGTGCATATAATAGTAAGAACTAACCAGTTATATGACAATGAAATAAGAAACAAGAGGATGCAACAAACAAACTGGTCAAGACTATACCGTCCATTTTACTCATAAAAATGAATAAACAATGAAATCAGAGGCATACAATCAATTTTGTCATCAATAGGAGCATTAGGATGGAAGACAGACAGTGCGCGTGCAAACTCTTCAAATCCTAGAATTCCATTGTGCTTTGTGTCAAATAAGTCAAACACCTGCAAATTTTTTTAAAAAATTTCAAGACTGTAGATCATAACTAAACTGAAAGAAATTAAGTGGTATCCAAAGATAGCCTTGAGATGGAAACAATTAAGGGAATCCACAGCACCTCATTATTAGTTCGCAGGAGCCTAAAATTGAAAATAGAGTGCTACTACTAGTTTGAAAAAACATTTCATGGCTCATGCAAATTTTGGAAGAACCATCAATTTTTGGTTCATAAGATTTTCAAGCTTAATGGCACAAACTGCCCACCTTATTTTGTTTCTCCTATGTTGGAACCATCTAAGTTGTTTACAATGATGCAACAATAGATGATACATACACGTTGGTAAATCTTGAGCTATCTGAAATTACAAACAGCTCAATCTTTCCAGTAAATGAAATATATATTTAATGCATCTCTCTTTTTGCCAATACATAAATATGTGAACAACAATAAACAAATTCATCCAAATCTAGATCCCTCATTTTTGTGATTAATTTAACTCAAAAGTCACAATCCACACACGCATGAAGAGAGAAAGAGACCCGATCAGCGAATAAGCTCTCCTTCTTTCTAGTTTTGAATAGTGCCAACTGAAATTCTTCCTGCATGATAGCAAAACATGTTTTAAGTCTTGAAGATCCAATGATGTAAATTAACATAAAATAGGATCATTCCTAGAAAGGGATAGGCCTCTACCATTTAAGATAAATGTGATTATCGAAGCTCTTCTGTGTAAGAGGATGAATAGTATAGAGTCCTATGCATTTAGCATACTACAAAACATATGATATCTTGACTACAGCTCATTAATCAGACTAGGGAAATTAGAATAATTACGCCTAGTACCTTATTGATTAGTCCATCATCAATCACAGCACTACTAATCTTTTTGAATAGCTCATATAATGCTTCTATTTCACTTACACTAACTGCAAAATGAACAAGCGCACCTTTAGCTAGAATTGAATGACAAATAACAATGATGAGAAGTAAAGGATGTATCCAACAGTCAATAATAGCAATTTCAAACCAAAACTATAAATAATAAAAATTGAAAATATATATATATATATAAGGAAATGATATTGCACGCGTCGGCACAGCACGCAACTGTGCGCGACGCGCACAGTATCAAGAGCATATGCTTTCTTTCTTTTTTTTTTAATTCAATTAAAAAATTAATATTTATTTAAATATAAATCCTAAATATATTAGTATATCCGTAAACGTCTAAAATTTGCTCATTTTTAATTTTTCTTGAGGTAAAATTTTTTCAAAAAAATTTAAAACTCTTTACCCCTAGGGTTCAAGCTTCCCAATTGGGTTATAGTGTTCAATTGGTTTATAGTGTTCAAGCGGTAAAATTTTAAGATTTTACCTCTAGGGTTCAGATTCCCTAATTGGGTTATAGTGTTAAGTTGAA
>JBAMIB010000066.1:664016-679807 GCA_037177415.1 Kaempferia rotunda | reverse complement strand
TGTGATGTTGAGCTATCATCATGAGTCATTTGTGTTTTTTAGATTAATTTGATGGCCAATATGTGGGGGTCAAACTATCCACTTTCATAATTAATCGGATCATAAGACTCAGGTATCTAGTTAAAAAAAAATATAAGCTTCCAGTTTTTTTACTTTGATTTTGATATTTATATTTTTCTTTTTTTTAAAATTTTTTTTTGTAGTGTTTATATTGTTCTATTGTTTAAGATTTGTGAAGCAAAGTAGACGCGTGCAAGATCCTTACATGTTACAATTTTTTTTTTCAATTCTGTTTTTAAGATTTTTAAAATATTTTTCTACTTTAATTGTTTGATTATAGAAAAAGGACATGCCCTTGGAGCCAGCCGTGGCAAGGCCCATTGACACCTGAACCGGCTTTGACGGACCGTTAGCAATAGGCCGATTTATTTCTCTCTTGCAAAGCAAGAAACCCCTTCCTCAAGCCTATTCCCTTCTTTGCTCTTCGTCAAGTCCTCCCCATTAGTTTCATCTCCGAGACCTAGTGATCGAAGGAGCTAGCTAAGCGCAATGAGCAGCATCGGCACAGGCTACGATCTCTCTGTCACCACCTTCTCCCCCGATGGGAGAGTCTTCCAGATCGAGTACGCCGCCAAAGCTGTCGACAACAGCGGGTCCGTTCGATCTACCTTCAATCCTCTTTTCAGTAGAGTTTGCGTCGATACATTTTAGGGCTCTTTTTTTTTAAATTTTTTTTATCCTTATACTGTTTCCGGTGTTTAGCTGCAATAAAGTTGCTGTTTTTTTTTGGGGTCTGTTTTCACTTCTTTTCTCGGGTGTTGCAGGACTGTGATTGGGATCAAATGTAAGGATGGGATTGTGCTGGTATGGTTTTTCGAAATGGGTTTACCTTTCCTATTCTTATGCTGCTTGCAGTGTAGTGGCTTCATATTTTGTGAAAATTAGGGCGTGGAGAAGCTAATCTCATCGAAGATGATGTTACCGGGATCTAATCGGAGAATTCATGCTGTTCACCGCCATTCTGGCATGGTAAACTCATGATTATGTCTTCATTAATTTTCCCCCCTCATCTATAGGCATCTCTCGTTCAGTGCGGGGATTGTATACTATATAGTTGAACTGTGTAGGTCTTGAGACTTGGTTTAGCATCCCTGCAATTTTTCCAAGAGTTGTGGGTATCTTGGATTTATTATTAAGGAGATATTGATGAAAATATCATTAGTCGAATAATGAATATGTTCTAGATTCTGAATGTGCTGTATATGTTCTAGAGTCTTAATGCACTGTATATGTTCCAAGCAAATAGGTTGCACATGCTATTCAGTTGTTTTTTCTTATCGTAAATAATGGTCTATATACTCATGACAATGTCACACAAATACCAACATACTGTTTCTCTTATTATGGTCATATCCTTAGTTTTAGGATTTTGATTTTATCTCTTATGTCCTTTTTGAATGCTATCTTGTAATTGTATCCATATTTTGTTGGAACGATGTTTTATTTCATATTTTCAACATGCATGTGAAAATTAAATTTAGCAGAGTATTATAGGGAATATACAACATTCCCTAAAGAAGGAAAATTTGAAAAATTGAAATTTCTGTAGTCACATGTTGATATATCGCACAAAGGCTAAATTGTTAATTTAAAACTTAACCATGAATGCAGGCTGTAGCTGGCTTAGCAGCTGATGGAAGGCAAATTGTTGCGCGAGCAAAATCTGAAGCAGCTAGTTATGAGAGGTCAGTCATGTGTGATCCTGTGAATTCATTAGACAATAGTTAGATGCTCCTTAAAACATAAATTGATTGTATTAATCGATGTTGGCTAAACAGAAGCATAACAAAACAACTTATATTTTTACTAGTTTGGCATATATTCTATGTTTTGTGATGTACAGAGTATATGGGGAACCCATACCTGTCAAAGAGCTAGCAGATCGCGTTGCGAGTTATGTTCATCTTTGTACACTTTATTGGTGGCTCAGGTAGGATTGCGGTGCTTTGTATTTGGTAGTGCTTATCTGAAGATTAGTGGAAATACTTCCTTCCATTAATTCAATTCCATATAACAGGACTATGTTTTATTCAGGCCTTTCGGCTGTGGGATTATTCTCGGTGGTTATGACAGAGAGGGACCTCAGTTATATATGATTGAACCTTCTGGAATATCATATGTGAGTTCTCATAGTTGTATATTAGTCATAATTTGAGCCTTGCATTCGCATTCAATTACGGATTACAAATTTCTCCACAATCCTTTTATGAAAATTCTCATGCTATATGTTAAATACTGCTCTTTTCATACTTTAATAGTTTTTCTTTTGAGTGATTCTGTGTGAATGCATTACTGATATTGTTCAGCATTGCCAAATTTATTGAAGTACCTAAAACTTCTACTTGTTGAATGCTTACATACAGAGATACTATGGTGCTGCTATTGGAAAAGGAAGACAGGCTGCCAAAACGTAAGAAAAATCGCAAATATAAATACTATTCATGAATGGTTTGATTTGCAAGTCATTTGATGAAAATTACTATGTTCATCACCTGTAAATTAACAGTTTTGATAATTAATATATAGGCATTGAACTTTCAGTGGCATATTGCCTGTTTTTCTGCATTTCCAATCTAACAATATATGTGAAACCCTGCCTTGAAAAAATCTGAACCAGATGGCGGATGGCCTACTAGGTAGGTGGATTTTGATGATCAGAAATGTAAAAAAAAAAAAATGGAAAAACTAGTTGAACCACTTTATGCAAATAGTTTTGTAAACATAAGAATTAAGCGATTAATTGAATTGGTGATCCGAACCTTCATAAATTGCTAAAGTTGAGACTTATGTCCTATACTTTATTTGTTGTTGAACAGTTGATATATGCCTATCTATTGTATATTATGGCTTGTGAAACCTTCCTGAGTCCAAATATTATAAGCTGCATATTTTAAAATTTCCTTTACATCATTTTTCCAAATCACAATCTTGACTCTAGTGGTTGTGATACCATGTGCATCCAGTTTTTCTCTCCGATGTCTCTTTTTCCATGACATTTATAAATTAGGGTTTGAGATTGGAGAGTGTGTGCAGATTTTAAAGACAATGGAAGGGAAAGAGAGAGAGACAGATACAAAGTACTATTTAATTTAGAATTGTATACAATGAGCGGAGTAAAGAAGCCTTAGGTATCAAGCATCAATATCGTCTGTATTGGGGTACTTATTATTTCAAACTAGTAGCAAAGTAGATGGTTTTTTCAACTTTTACTGCTTTTATGAAGTATGTCAGTTTAGGGTTCTATTTTACATTGGCAGAGATTTACTTTGTTAAATTGGGTATTAAATGTTTAATGTTTACTATATAATGTTGTTAACTATATGTTTTGCTTTTTGGTCAATATTTATCCTTTAGGTCCTTGTAAGTTATCCTTTTTAATATTAATGGTTTGCATAACCAAAATTAAGTACGTTTTTGACTTTTTGTCCTAAATGGTTGTAATAAATATGCAATTGGATCATTAATCGAGAAGGTTCAATTAATTAGTATGGCCAGGCAGATGCCTCAAATTGACCTGCAATTTGGCTACCAGCCCAACTAGTGAACTAGTGATCTGGAGCTTCCCCAGTTCAATTTTTTATTTAATTTTTATACCTATGCCTAATGTTCCTACTTTTGTTCTACCCAGAGAGATAGAGAAGCTGAAGCTTTCTGAGATGACCTGCAGGGAAGGAGTGGTTGAAGTAGCCAAGATGTAAGTTGTGTCCTATTTCAGCTCTCTCATGATTTCCAACAGAGAATCCTGCTATGTTGTTTGATTATTTACTTCCATTGTAGAAATTATAGACTTTGCGTTATCTTATTAATTATTTTGGTAGTTGGAAGTCTGTTTTGTGTGCAACTTGTCCCCACAAGTTGTCATTCATTGTGCAGTGCCTTTTATTCATTGTAATCAGTTACTTGGTGCATGCTGTTTTGTTAGTTTATCAAAGGAAATGTTTGATTTGGATTGTCAAAGCTTTGCACAGAGATAATTGTTTGTGTCAAGGTAAAAGGTGGTTATATGCTTATGTTGCATAGCAACTACTGAGTAACATGAATGTGGGCATCTTGGGCCATTGCTACAACATTTATTCAACCAGAGGACCAGTGGGCTTATAAGTGGTAGCTGTAATTGTATGATGAGATTCTTGTGCGATGTCTGATCATATTGGAACAATTTTAGGTATACTAATCTGAGAAAAAAATCCACAATTTTCCTGTTTATTAGGTTTACGAATATGTTTTTTTACTAGAAAGACTTGTGTCCATGTTAGTCTGGCTTTCTACAGTTTATTTGGAAAAATGGATGTTCTGTTAGTTTATTATTCATAAATATATCTAATTTCATTCTTGGATCAGCAATTCTTAGTTGATAAATTATCCTACATTATCCTTGTTGAGTTTCATTCACTATACTTATTGGATATCTTAACTGATGTCTATAGATCTGTTAATTTGTTTACACTGGTCTTAGTTTCATATCATATTAGTTAAACATGTGAATGAAACTTGATTATTCTACCTGTTCTCATCAAATACTAGATTAGAGATTCAACATCAATAAATCTATAGTACTTGTGGAGAAAAGTGACAATTTATGGGTCCTCCTAAGTGACCTTGATCTGTGAATATTGTGTTCTTTGTTGCTCAATCATATTTCTGAATATTACTAGATAAGTTGAGCACTCGTGGTTAATTTGTAGGACTGCCTGCTGGATTTTGTTATTTTGATATCTCAATAACTCCTAACACGTTAGGATACTAGGAGAAAGACTCTTATCTAACTAAATTTTACAGCTCAATTTCCCAAAAGAGAAGAGAGTTTTAATTTTATATTTGTTTTCTGTATATATTTTATTTCTGGAACTTCTGCAAATTGAAATTGATATTTGCATTGTTTTCCTTGTACTTCCAAGCAGAATTTATGGAGTGCACGATGAAGCAAAGGACAAAGCATTTGAGTTAGAAATGAGCTGGGTCTGTGATGAATCAAACCGCCAGCATCAGAAGGTAGCTGTGGTTAATTGGACTTGTTAATTTTTGACAGTAATTTAGTTAGATCTGTCTAGTGATGTTTATTTCTTGTCCTTTTATGTACCATGAACTTTCTTATGCATAAAGAAAGTCACGTTTACAATTACCTTGAATTGCAAATTTCAGGCTATTTACTTTTTTTCTTTGATCATGCAAATATGGTAGAATATAGTTCTCATTTGTTTGCTGATGTCTTCTATTCTGCCATACATCACGATTCCTCATTATTGGTTTGCCCAAGTCTCCTGTAGAACATCCTAATGAAAGGTTTTTGGCAATACTATCATGACTGCTAAAAACCAAACTAATTAGATACATTGGTTCATTGATTGTACTAATTCTGCCTTTTTGTCTGAATGACTTCAATTATTGATTAGTTGCATAATAATTGTTTGACGCTGTGTCCATAAATTTTGCAATTGTTCTATAGTTATGGGCAAACTAAAATTATATTGACCTGAGCTGGAGCTTGGAGTAGCTTTGCTTGTTGGACAGGATTTGGGACATTAATCCTTCCTATCCAAATAGTTTTACTTCAGACAATTCTCAATTAACTCCCTTTTAAGATATTTTCAACAAAGAAAATGAAGTCAACAAATTTGTATTTTATCATGTTACAAACTCTAGTTCTTGTCATTAACCTAAATATTGTCTTTGTTTAAAGTAAACAAATTTTCTGAAAGATTATTGCACTGCATTTCCTGAAGCATAGAGTTGCGCACCATGCTCATTTCCTTTTCTTTATAGAAACACTAGATGTCTATATAACAACAACAATGGTGGGTTAATAGAAAACATGATATTTCAGATAAGCATTTTTTTTAATAATATTTATAAAAACAAGATATTACAAGAAAATTACTTGTCTGCAATTTATACTTCTCTTTATCTTTCTAACCTTCTCTAATTCATGTTTTTCCTCAGTCTCATATATACCCTTTATTCGATATTTCATGGTGTTCTTTATAAAGTACAAGGCATGTATTGTCACAGGTTCCAGACACACTCTTGGAGCAGGCCAAGGCGGCTGCAAAAGCTGCATTGGAGGAGATGGATGCAGATTAGGGCAAATAATGTCACTTTGTATCTTCGTCTGACATGGGTAATATAACCATTGTTAGACGGTTTTGACAAGGGAATCCGTGTTGCTTGTGTTATTCATTGTATGCTAGCGAATACATTTGCCCTGCAGCCAGAGACAGTTTCAATTCCTGCAGTCTCTGAACCAGTTTATTCGTTACACATGATTCAAATGTTAGGTGGCGTTTGCCCCCTCTGTCAGTTATCTGCTTCAAATTACAGTTTATGAACTTTGCAATACTACAGTGTTAAATATTTGCTATCATCTTAAAATCAAGAACTTGGTTTTCTTGCTCGTCTATTGCTAATATTATTATCATGTGTTCCTTAATGGTTTTATACTTTTATTTTTACCGAACAGTCATTTCATTTTGTTTCCTTGATGGGGAACATTTCTTTAGTTTGTGGATCTGTCTGCATGAATTTATTAAGGTTGATCGGCGAAGTAGTTAAGTCTTTTTTTTCCTAAGTTCAACCAATGGGGTCTATTAGAACAAATTTATTAAACTTGACGAGTGGAGTAGGGATGATAATAGGTTGGATTTGAATTTAATTTTATATCTTTTGTTTTCATATTTATCGGATATAAGATATCTGATAGGTATATTCCTAGTAAAGAATCGATATCTTTTATATTTTTATATATATTCTTTTTCTTTCTATCTAACCATTACCCTTCAAAAAAATATATATATAATTAAACAAAATAGATTAAATATTTATTTAGACTTCTAATATTAACAAAAATAATTAGTAGATTTAAAAAAAAATTTATATATATGTGTGTATATATTATTTAATCGGATATTTAAATCAAGTGTCGATCATTCCATATTCTCCTCTATTAGGATTAAGTCCTCTGTGATAGAATTATCATCCCTAGTGCGGAGGAAACAAGTCAAATGACACAAATATAAGCAAAATGATCAACTTAATTAGTCCAACAAATTATCATTTGGCAGGGTAGGCACAACGCGTAGGTAAACGATCAATTTAATTGATCTAACCAATCCTCTTGATCCAAATAGTATAGTCTATCTGAACATAACATCGGCAAACCATGGATAAGAAAAAAGGATTTACAAATGAAAATGGCATAAAAAATGAAGTAGAAAAAGTAGATTTATTAATGAAGGTAGAACTTACAAATCTATTTTTCTTCAATAATGGCTATATATATTTTTTATCAATCAATGAATTTGTTTCATCAACTACAATTTTATATATTATCAACTACAAATCTATTTTCATCCCTATGTGAGGGCCAATTAGTTAGAATATGACAGCTTTATTATAATAGGATAATGATCAATTTCCAAATGGTATATACCATCGGAAAAAAAAAATCCTCCTCCCACCACTTAACTACTTAATGGTCGACTATAAGTTAACCTCATAATGTATCTCCCTTTACATAACCTGAGATAAATTTAAAACTAACATAATCATCTACAACTACAAATCTATTTTCCTTAATGGCTATATATGTTAAAAGTTTCAAGATATTAAAAAAACTGCACAAAATGAAGCCTCAAAAAAGATATTTTATGTGACATAAAGAGAGCCAGCCAAAGGACACCCCATCCAATACAACATCAAATATTACTTTATTATCATTTAATTTATCTCCAACAACACGTCCATTTGGCCAATATGCAGAAGCATATCCCTTTATGTTTATTCAATCATTCACACATTTGATATGCTTCACCACCACTTCTCATCTAATCTCAAATCCTCAAATTGCAGATCTCAATTTAGTAGAAGTTAATGGAAGATCAAATGCAGTCAAGGACTGTGGAGCAATTATGACATCCATCGCTCTCCCTGCATTAGGTAATACGCTTGAAACTGGCACCACCTACAAACAGAAGATGAAAGATTAATAAATCAAAATTCAGTTCAACCATAGTATTCATTAAATTTCTGAACTAGGAACTCAAAAAAGGTTGCAGTTCTGCACTTTGAGCTTTCCAAGATAAGAAAACATAGCTTCCTGTCAATACAAAAAATTTACCTTGTTTGGATATGCAAAGGAATTCTCATCCATCAAATTATCAGATGTGAGTATGGTTGCTGATCCAAATGAGTTAATGGCAGCTTCTAGTCCATTAATGGAGATTTTCAAGCTCACACTAACCTTCCCAAAGTTGATGACCTGCATGGAGATGCATCAAACTTACCTTTACCTTTACCAATAAATCATACAGGGACTGAGAATTTATCAAAACTTTTAAATACCATCCATTCTTTGCCTCGATTTAAGTTGAAATTTTTATGCAACAACATATTCAGGCACACTATCCAAACTGCATAGTGAGGATTGTATATGTTCTAAAGTTAACATTTTAACTATTGTTCCCACCTTTATTCTCAAATAATTCTGACTGTCTGTTGGGTCTTTCCAAGTGATAGTAGATGCTACCAACGAACCGGAGAAATTGGCTTGAATTGTTGAAGGGTGAAAAGTTGCACCGCTTGATTCCCTGAAGAAATGTTGCATCCAATAGCTAGGAGTTCCATATTGCTGCCAGGAATTGAAGACAATAGCATCTGGGTTCCACCTGAAAATGCACATTAACCTATCAGTAAGATGAGTTTAAAAGAGATAAAATGAGTCATAGATTGAATGATTAGTACAATCACATAGTTGCAGTAATATGTGAACTTGAATAAGGTGACAAGGGAAATCTGGAAAGATGTGTATTCTTTTGTGTTTACATCCTCCAGATTATTTCCTCAAAAAATATACTGGTAATATTGATATTGATGCAATTCAAATTTTTTTATTTATTTGGAATGGCCATTAAGATTATATACTTCATAGATTAGCAATTTTAGCCATAAGAAGTTCAGGATGGATCATTTTGCAACATTGAGCCTTATGTCTGGTCATTTCCTCAATAATAAAAAGGTAGAGAAAATTGAATCTTAAGCAAAATAAGCTAAATCTATGTCCATACAAATAATTTTACATGAGTCCAGACTTGGGATCAGCATTTGCGGTATCATGCATTTGGAAAGATTAACATTCCATCTATTAATCTTAATATACGTGTAATAAGTGAATTATTATTATTGATTTTATAATGAAAGACCTTCAGAACTTAGTAATCATTATGACAAAAAAGAGGAGCATTGTCATCACCATTGTCATTACCTGCGATCATTGGTATTGACAAAAAGAGGAGCATAACTTGCCATAGATACAACATCGCTGCATTTGAAAATAAAATATAATTGTGATGTTAGTAATCACTACTCAACATTCATGTAAAGAAATATCTCATCCAATATCTGCATTGCATCGAGATATTAAATATCCAGTATATTCAGGTTTTACTTGCATTCAGATTGATCTGTACATGACTGACACTTGAGATAGTCTCAGCTCAATGGAACAGCATTATCAGATAAAGAGAAAAAAAGTTATAACAGTAGTATTAAAAAAAAACCCAGAAAACAATGAGATCTGACTATTGAACATTGTAACATGTTAAAATTTTTGACAACTTAGTCATACAGTATATAAAAACATTTAATATTCATATTCATGAATGAAGTTATTTACATAGATGAACTATAATGCCAGAACTAATCCTCAACCCTTCACTTTTTATCATTAAGGTTCGTCCTATTGGCATTGCACATTATGCACATTTTAAGATAGCACATTAAATGTCTGATCCACCAAGGAGTAACAAAATGGAGTCTTATATTCTTATCCAATAACTTGATCATAGTCTTCATAAAGTTATTTGCATTGAGCTCCTTGGTCCAAAAAAGAGATCTGACAAGGTTTGCGTAGAAAACTGACCATAACCAAAAAAAACAAGAAGAGGGAGAAAAAAAGAGTTCTTATTGGAGTCAGATTAGGCACATCTCAAAATTTATTT
Organism: Kaempferia rotunda; assembly: GCA_037177415.1. NCBI lineage: Eukaryota > Viridiplantae > Streptophyta > Magnoliopsida > Zingiberales > Zingiberaceae > Kaempferia > Kaempferia rotunda. The sequence continues at coordinate 669,755 of JBAMIB010000066.1, read as the reverse complement.
AGAGTGATTTGAGATATTGATTTTTCAATTAAAATACCTAGAATATCCAACCTGCCCCTGAGTTTTGCTTCTTTTTTTTTTTTAATGTAACGTGCATACAACTTTAAAAACAAAATATTTATAAAATTTGAAAAAGCAATAAATACTTGAGTCAACCCTGTATCGCCCAACCTAACCAAGCTTTGGTTTAAGCAATTCAAAATTCTGCACGCAAAATCAAATAAAGAATAAAATCTTTAACAGATATAGACCAAGTTTGAAGAAGGCGATGTTTCAAGGAAAACAAAAATAATCCCTGAAACAAGATCCTGCATTTTATTCTAAATCTCCACATTTTTGTCAAGAAACTTAAAATTAAACTTAAAAAATCAAATATAGAATTAAAATATCTAAAAGCTACACCCAGATTTTATTAAAGAAAAATCGTTGGGGAAAAGAAAATAGAACTGAGACAAGATCATACATTAATAACTCATTTTTTACATGGAAAAAAAAATCAGTTCAGCTGAAATTGGGACAAAATATTGACCAATCCAACTTGAATGACTGAATATCCCTTGCAGAAAGTTACTAATTAGAAACATAAATGAAAGAACTTAAACAAATAACGATGATGATGACGACATTACCTGTTTCTTTCTACTCCAATAAGGAATGCAGCCTCTCCTAGTGATGCTAAAAAGCTACCATTCCCAGCATCTGATCCAGTCACAGCATACTCGCTAACAAAAGCCTGTGATTATTACACAAAAAAATAACAGGATCATATAGGGATTTTATAAGTCAAAAGTTATAGAACAAAAAGCACACAATTTTTTTTTTTTGAAGTTTAAGCTAACATACCTTAGGCCCAATCCGTGATGTGCGATCAAATTGATTATTCATCTTAAACAGACTGCTAGCTGAGGTATAAACCTATGAAAGAAATGTCATCTTTAGAAACAATATAAAAGCTTGATAATTTAGTATGATTTGTGATACCTATGAAACAAAAAATAAATGAAGATGTGAAGAGCATGACTTACATGGAAATCATAAAAATCAGCAGGATGATCCAATGGACTAGATGAACCATCACAATTTGATATAATCTTAATATCTGGGTAGGCAGCTTTTATGGCATAGTAGAACTTCAGGTAATTTCCTGTCCAAGGAGAATTCCATAATCATCACCCCAGACTTTAAATTTTTCTTGCTTATGCTACGAGTCTAAACTTCCAAGTCATTTTAATACTTTGGTTGGTAGTTAAAATTTCAATTACAAATGAGAATCAAGCAAGAAGCATGATTGAGAAATTGTGCATGCAACAGATATAAGTTATTCCTTTTCTGAGGTAAAGAAAGACCAAAGGCCATCACAAATGATAATGTTTCATTCAACACCAGTTAGTTGATGGACAACAGAATTGGTCTCCTTTGATGGTTGGATTTTTTAAGGATGTCAAACATGGCCAGCAGAATTAATTTGTTAAACTCCAATATCAACACCTATAAAAACTAGTCCAGATAAACTAACCCAATTCATGTAATTATGCATATTGAATGGAGAATATGAGGGGGGAAAAGCTGCTATGCATTGCAAGAACTGATCCTGTGAATATGGTTAGATTCAGTTGATCTTAGTATCTGATGAGATGTTAAGAAGGAAAGAATTGCCTCAATGCAATCTCCAAAGAAATACTTGTTTGGATCTCAATTCGATGTAATTCTGAAGCTTCATAAATATGATGACAAGCATCAACATCTCAAGCTATCATATAGAGTAACTTCAATGATACAAAGGAAAACACTTTGTTACATCAATTATATAAATTCTAAGATCTATGAGACTGCAAGTAACATGTGTATATTTTGCTAGAATGGACTCCAAATAAATCCGTGGATTGACACAAGCTCTAGACACACCTAAGGCACAATCAAACTCTTATAATTAATTATTTGGGCATAAATCATCAGTTTAACCCACAGAAACCTAAAACAGCACAAATAATGAAGCAAAAGAATGGTTGTTTATAATGGCAAGTTTTGTACCAGTTGTGCCTTTGTGAACTCCTAACTTGACTATTGTCTCATGAAATAAGTCTAGTATTAAGATAATGCATTGGCATTGCTCTGAATATTTTTCTCCCATATATCCTCTACCTTTATAATTTTTCTTCCAGCAGTCCTCATTTCCAACAGCAACATATTCTAGTTGAAAAGGTTCTGGATGTCCCATCTCAGCACGAACAGAGCCCCATTTTGAATCAGGGCTTCCCCTAGCAAACTCAATACTATCTAAGACATCCTGAATTAAATAAAGCTGTAAGTGATTTCTAGAAGATAAATTTACATATGATTTTCACTTGTGAATCAATTTTACATATTTTAAATTGTGAATAAATTTTATATATGATTTTAACTTTTAGAAGAAAATACATTTGCGGAAGGTATATAATATCCTCACATTTCGACTGCATATATTCGTGCAATCGCATGTAATATGACAATAAATTAAATGTTTAATGGTTGGATATAGTTACAGAATGAAAACAAAAGTATGTTATAAATTTCAAGATAAATTGCATGTAACACTATAAAGATATTTGTTCAAATCATGCCTGTACAAAAGGAAAAATGCTGGTAGTATCCACTTGATCCTGGTGGCTAATTCCTGAATTAAAAGAGCACAAAGAAAAGTGTCAAATTTTCTGTATCTAAGCAACTTATTTACTATGTAGATGAAAATACCATTATTGAATACCCAAATGGGGGCTGCACCAATGTCCTCAGCAAGCTGCAATAGACCATCAAGATAATAAGATAAGAACCTAAGGTGAATTACGGTATTTCTTTCCTTTATACTGGAACTTCCAAGTTCCAACTTTGAACTAAAAAGCATCCAAATCAAACCTGAAGAAACTCAAGGTAACCTAGTCCATCATCAGTCCAGTACATCCAAACATCACCAAAGTGCCCAGGTCTCTCTTCCCATGGCCCAATGGTTTCTCTCCACCGAAATGCATTCCTTAGCCACTCACCTTCAACGAAGCAACCTCCTATAACAATACAGATAAGTTCAAAATCTAAAAATTAGGAGACATAAAACATATAGTCAGCCATAACGATAAATATAATAAAAATTGAAAAAGGAACTAAGTTATTGTAGTAGCTAATACTATATTAATAAACTCAAGATTGTGAAAAATAGAGTGACAAGATTGAAAACAAATTAACTAATGAAAACAAAAAATTACCCCTTCTGAAAATCTCAAATCAAGCATTTGGTGCAAAAATTAGCATTGCCCGAATAACCATATATCAAGGGCTAAAAACAAATGCTAATATGATAAAACCTTCCAAATATTCAACAACTACTAGTATTTTTAATCCGACAAGAGGATTCGACCATATAAACTTCTCGTGGGAACTTATAAATGACCTAGCTCCCGAAGGACAAGCACACCTTAGAGTCTTGGATCATTTTCTTTCCAAGATAATAGGGTGTCAAACAAGAGAAAATATGGAGTTAATGATTTTAACATTCAACTTACAAATCATTTGATAGTGAGAGAATTTTTTACTGGCCATCTAGAAAAAAAATGTAAAAAAAGAAAACCATAACAAAAAAAAAAAAAGTTAAGATGTCATAATAAACACATTGTAAATTGTGACCAATAAAAAAGGGTTGTAAGAAGAGGAATTTGATGTGCTCGACTTTGAAAGTTTCATTTTCTCCCAATTATATCATGATCACATTTATTAATGAGGAAACATAAGTATTTTATAAATCTAGAATACAACTTTTTCCCCCTTTGCATGCACATTACATTTTTCTATAACTTTAATTTCCATGGGAACCAAGTGGATAATCATAACTCTTTACTCATCATCAATCGTAGGTTGTTAGGAAAGGAACTAGTCTATTAAATGATCAGCTGCTGTATACCGTTCATTTTTATAAGAAAATTCTTGTTCATGTTCATGTTCATGCCACAGCATTGGGGTAGTTCCCACTATTGAAGTCAAGAGTTTAGGTGTGTAAGCAATTGAAAAAAGGTTCAGAAAGGCAGGTGGTATTGTCCACTTTCACCTTATGTTGATATTCTTAATAAAATTTATTGGTTGTCTTGAAAATTTTCTTTAACTCTTTAACAGTAATCTATTTTATTTCAACTTGGTAATATCGATGCTATATCTCATCGCTCATAAATAAGAATATTTTATTTTACCTCTCTTAGAACTGCACATTTATCTCAACATTCTCATCTCCTCTTTTAACTTTTTGGAGGATGTTTCATTACCCCTAACAATTGACCCATAAATCAGGTTGGTTGTACGAGTATCTAACATCTACATAGTGCTTGACTGAGCATGTCTTTACAACTTTTTACACATAATCCTATCTACATTTGTTTGAGAGAAAGTTTATGTGATTATAATTAGTCACTCGTCTAAGATATCAAATGCATTTTTATTTTAACAGTGAGGTAGAAAAGTCGAAAATCATAATGCCCTACTTGTTTCCTACAGCAAACCTACATCTTCCACAAAAACTTGTATATTTTCCATATTCTCATCCTAATATCTCCATTCAAATCTCAAAGCATAAATTTGCAACAATAACTATTTTAGATTTTCCTGAAATTCCCTTTGATTTAATGATTCAATTGTTTAGATCGCAACAGTTACTGTTTATAAACAGAAAACATAAACCCACATATAAACTTTCAAAATTACAATGAAATCAATTTCATACCTGGAAACCTAATGAACCGGGGTTTCAGATCTTCAATCATGGATATCAGTTCCTTACGGAAGCCATGTCTCTGTGTAATAGAAAGGTTCCAATTTTAAGGCCGTAAACAATCCAAATGAGAACTTCAGTGTAAGACACTACGAATATATCACATTTAACTAATTTTTAAAATTATTGGATGCTTATTACTTGCTTAACTACTCTTGGGCTTTGAGTATTAACCAAATCATTAAGCTCCAATTTATGAAACTCAATTGTGCTGATGGCTATAGAATGTCCCTTTTTGTTTTTTCTTCTTTATTCGTATGCGTCTCTTAATTAAATTTCCTTCAATTTTAGAAAAAAGTGAAGTCAGAATCTTTTAAACATAGCATACCTTATAAGTGTCTAATGGCATGAGCGAAATTTGATCAAACCAAATAATTCCCTTTTTCATAGTAGTCAATTGAAGCCTTGCATTTCTGTCTGTTGCCATAGCTTCCAACTGTAGTTCTACTCTTGTCCAGTTTGATACATCTGTAGCATCAGCTCTGCCAGAAACAATAATAAAAAGAGATTCAACTTTAATCTAGAGTATCTGAAGGTTCAAGGACTATAGCAAATGCTCAAGACTATATAGATGCTCACATAATATTGGCAGAAGCCAATTTGCGCGATCCATCTGAGCTTGTAAGTGAAGCAGTTATATTGATCATGTCAAGTGATCTTACATACAGTATAAGATTATATGTCTTCTTTTCTTCTATATTCTGAAGAATGCCAATAAGAAAACAGTAGGAAGAAAGGTTAGCCATAAGAAATTTATCAGTTTTTTTTGTTTGGAAATTACTGTCTAGTTAAATAGTTAGAGTGAAGGACCTAAAAAACCCTGGGGCTTCATTACCTACAGTGCTAAGACTACACATATAGATATCATGTATTTCTGTGTATTAAGATGAAAGACGTAGATAGCATGTACTTCCATGCATTAATGTGAAGGAGATTCTAACAAAACCACGTTG
>JBAMIB010000066.1:526791-542204 GCA_037177415.1 Kaempferia rotunda | reverse complement strand
GGCTAAAAATCTAGTATAATATTAAAAATAGAGTTCTGATTTCATGAAACTAGATGCTTCAAAACAAGCAGTTAAAATTTGCATTTTTTTTTGTCTTGGTGCAGAGGTAAGTTTTTGGTAGTTGTAATACTATAGTGATGCTGGTGGCTAGAGCATTGTCTATACAAACACACCCAGATAAGGAGCTAGCAAGAATGCTTCATATGATGCGTCCGAGTGTCTATAAGGATCCTAGCCATAAGCCGGAGATGGCGCTCTGACAGAGTTCAAAGCGCTATGTGGTTTTGTCAGCAAGGAGGTACATTCAAATATTCTTTCAGTTGCTAAGCTCTAGATTGTCTTTTGTTTTTCATTCACATATTCTCCATTTCTCCTCTAATTTTACATGGCTAGCTTTATCTGATTAAAAAAAATTATTTGTATTTTAAAATGTACTTGTCATCTATGCTCTCACCGTCATACCTATGATTCAGATTTAAGAGAATTACACAATAGATTGCTTTTGATTTTTGATTGCCTTGTAAAATGTAACAAAATCCTTTGTATTATTGTATGTATTGGTCATCTGTGCTATTTCACTTTTATATGTATCATTCAGTTTTAAGATAATCATTCAATAGATTGATTTTGGTTCTTGATTGCTTTGTAAAAATGTAACAAAGTGACTTTGTTGTCTTGATACTGTGTAGGAACTCAAGGATGTTCTTAGTGTGCCTGAAATCACAGAGCTGGTTGGTAATGATGAAGCAAGCAAAATTATCTGGACAAGAGAGCGACATGGCTATATGAATGCAAAAGCTGTTATGCAATCTGCCTTCATTAAGCTTATGTCAGCAAATAAAGATGTAATCTCAACGCTGGTTTCTAAACTAAAAATCGTTTAGAAGCTGAAAATATGGTAAACTAACCTATTTATGTAGAGTTTATTCTCATATAAAAATTCTGAATCCAGAGGACAGTGAAATGTGTGCCATTTTGTTCTTTGGTCTAATAACTAAGGATGAAAAAAATACAATTAGACATGGTGTTGTCTTCTCCTTTGACCAGTAACATAAAACTCTAATGTCGTCTACTTAAAGTGATCTATGAAGTATTTCTGGCTAATGTCTAATTGTCTGATTAGAAACCTTAGAGAATGAATTAATTCTCTTAGATTTGAGAATCAGAACTTGCCACATGGGTTCAACTTACCTGGTTATTAAATTTTGCTTTTATTTTTAGTTGTTTAAATACCTCAGGAAATATTTGATCATGCAGCTATCCTTGTATGCCATTTGAACATCTGAGTGTTGTTACTTATTGTTGAGCATATCTTCTTGCACTTTCAATAATTTTGATTTATCAGTTTGCTTAATACTATTTCTGTTAACAATGCAAATGTGTATTATTTTCTCCTAAATTTTCTACAGCTCTACTGAAATTTATTTCTCTTAATTTTTTTAAGGTATGAGTAGATGTTTCTTGATTATCATCATTAACATTCGAAGCTTCCTTTTCTTGTAAATTGTCTTGTATTAGTTGAAATACTTAACTAACACCTTTAAAGGAACATAATCCAAATTCAAATCTCAAACTTAAGCTCTCAGATAACAATAGGTAGAATGAGTGCAATACATGGAAAGGATGATAAAAAAATGCCATTTGTTGCTTATATATCTTTCCCAAACTTGTATCTTCTATGTTTGTCAGTCACTATTTCCAACAAAAATTTATCTACCTTCATTACCTTTTTTCCCTTTTTTATTAAAGGTTCCTTGATATGCTCTGATGTCATTTATACAAATTTTTGTTTGCGTTTTTGTTTGGCATAGAGTTACTGGTTTTACCACAAAAAAAAAAAATAAATAAAGATTCATGTTGCTTGTCATCGAGTTATGTTGTAACTAACTCCTAGTCCAGTTGGTATTGATGTCAATTTCCGGGGCTTGTGGGTTTGCATTGTGATGGAATCTTCTGAGAATAGCTAAATACTAAAGGATGTTCATCAAGTGAGAGGCATTTTTTGAGGAGGTTTCTAGGTCTTGTTTATTAGCTGCTATAGTGTTTTTCTTCTCATTTCTCACTAAGTAAATGCAAAGCCACTTGTCCTATCTGGCTAAATCAAATTTAGGGGTTCTGTGATCATCAAATCATTCAATAATAATATTTGGGATTCCTCCTGTTGAGTGAAAAAGAGTCAGTAATCTCATTGCTTATAGAGATTGTTTCTTATCTACAGTATGATATTGCTAGTAGTTGTTGATGCCTCTATGGGGGATGGACCAGAGCATGATTACTGAGTAGGACTAATTCCTAGTGCATACTCGAGTTCAATTTTATGCAACACAAACATATCTAAGATTTTTGGAAGACATCCTTCATCACATCTTATAACTAATTCCAAGGCTATGTCAAAACCTCACGAATGTCAGTCGTAATTGTTTTAGTTGTGGAAAACATCCATGTACACAACCAACCCTAGTGAAATGGCCCATTTGTATTTCTGTGCTGGTTTAGCGTGCTATGCAAATATTCTATCCTTTTTTTTATTGTTCATTTTTCTGATAGTTTATTTTACTGCATTTAGACTAGGAGGTTATCAGAGAAAGAACAACTGGCACTACTTTTGGAGAAGCAATATCAAGCTGATGTTGGTGTTCTGGCATCTTTTATCTTCAATTACGTGAAGCTTAGCCCAGGTGAAGCACTGTATATTGGTCCAAATGAACCCCATGCCTATATATCTGATGAATGAATGCATTGAATGTATGGCTGCCTCAGACAATGTTGTGCGAGCAGGACTGACACCTAAGTACATAGATATACAAACACTGCCTCAGACAATGTTGTGCGAGCAGGACTGACACCTAAGTACATAGATATACAAATACTGTGTTCAATGCTCACTTACAAACAGGTGTGTTAATTTCTAGTACATGACATCTAGTTATTGATTCATAAAATACTGGTAACATATAGATGTTTCCTTAGTGTTCCCTCTCAGAAAAATGCTTCCACCAATGATTATGGCTAACAATAATATTTACGCATGCCTAGGAGAAGAATGGCCTTGTTTTTCCAATTTTTTATTGTTGGTGACTATTGATAATGATTCAAGTAGTTTGCATTGATATTCTTAACCATTTTTAGAATAGCACAGGTGGATCTGTAAGTATGAGGCTAGACTTTCACAGTAAATATACTAAACGTTCCTTAGGTAATGATGCTTGGCGAACCCTTTTTGCAACCTGCTCTGTTTCTAGATACAAGTTGGAAGAATCAACATAATAATAGATTGCTATTGAATGCCATTAATGTTATAATTTTGGAGTAAATATGAGGAAACACGTGCAATGCTGTTAGTTGTGTGAGCTGCTAATTTTGGTGGTGAGAGATGCTTATCTTCTCCAGTGTTTTTTTGACCCGCACTGGACTAGTCTATTCAACCAATAATCTGAGGCCAAACAGCTGCAGTTGAATTAGTGGAGAGCGACCTACTGGACCTGATTTTTGACCCGTACAATCCTAAAAACCTGGTAAGCATGGTCTCCAGTTTCTAGCTAGCTCATTCTGGTTTTGAAAATACTGGTTCTCTCATCGGTGGTGAATATGGCCAATCACCTTGGAATAGACTTGGCCAATCACCTAAATATTGTTTGAACTATCGATTAACATGTATAAATTTGTACAGGGTTGTCCTGAAATTCTTCGAGGGATTTCATTAAATCCGTATGTTACACGGTATGCACCATCTTTCGACGAGTTTGAAGTCGATCGCTGCTTTCTTCCATCAAAAGAGTCCGTTCGTTCTTTTCTCTCTAGTACCAGGACCATCAATTTTTATCATCGTGGCTGGAGAAGGCCAACTGCAGATGGGTTCTGTAATTGAGGAACGAGTCACGGGAGGAGATGCGTATTTTGTGCCTGCTCACAGTCAGATTAGTTTTAGTGCTTCCGCTGACAAGCCGATTCATCTGCATCGTTCAGGAGTGAACGATAGGATTTTTGGTTAGTGCATTCGTAATTCCTTTGCTGCAAGACTAAAAGTTTTGAGGGCCGTTTTTGTTTCAGTAAATATATAGATGTTCAAATTTCAATGATGTATGGCAGACGATAAAGAAATTGGTAGTTGCTGAACTTGCGTTTTATATTTTTCAATATAGTTGGAATTACCTAGCACTGAAAAAAGGTCGGCAGCTACTTTCTATTACTCGTATTACTTTTGTGACTTCTTCAACTTTACACCTTAATAAATCTCACAATCATCGTCTCCCTTACCGAGCCAAGTAGGCACTGACAAGGAATTCTACTAGTGGAAGCAATTCTTACAGTTTGTGATGATCTCAACTTTCTTTATGAAATGTAATCATAAGTCTTGCATTTTTCAAATTAAACTAACAAATGCCTCTACTAGTGTTTTTTTTCCCCAGCATAATGGCTAGCATCTCCAGAAACAGTGCAACAGGTGTGCGAGTCTTATCACCAGGATTTTTGGAAGAAGATCTTCAACATACAGTCTGCCATTTTTCACTTGCTATCGTCATGAAAAGAAAGCCTACAAGAGGCATGACTTTGAATCCCGTTGTTCGTGTTAGATGTCTTGAATGAGATGTTTTGTCTTGTACCTTTAGTTACTGGTCAATTTGATGACACTGGACAAATATTTCAATCAGTTGCTTCCTAATCCTCAAAAACTAAGTTGACTTGGTAACAAGACCACCGAATTCGAAAGAAATCAGATACAAACACGGAGGTTTATTTATTGCCTTTCTACTCGAAATCATGAGAAATTAGAAAAATAAAAATTCTATTAACCGTGAAGCTCCAAATATTTTTCAGACAAACTTTACTTTTCCTCTGGAGCAATAATAAAATGTTTTCTCCAATAACTACTAAAACGACAGCTCAATCCTCGAAAGGATAAAACCTATCCTCCACCAATCAGTGGGACACGAAAGCCTATAAGATCTATAAATTCCAGACGAGCGATGCTCCCCTTTTGCCACTGTGGTCTTAAAAAAGAGCAAATGGCTAAAATAATAAAAGAGATAGATTGGACCATGGATTCAAATTGAAGCCAAAACTACCTCTTAAGGTTGCTGCATGTGTATCCTCCTATTTTGGTATATCTGAGTATATCTGTTTTATATCTTATCTATTTACACTAATAATTAGTAGACATTCATGGCTGATAATCAGCCGTTATTTATCTACTCTTTATTAATCTAAAAATGAATGGAGAAAGATAGACCAACGAATCACCAAATTATTTGTATGTTTCGAGTTAGTTCCCAATTGAGTGGCAGGGTAAAATGGTCCATTCGATGGGAAAGTTGGGTGATTCCCAATAGTTTCTAATTGTAGATGGCTCGATGAATAGCTGCTATTGGAGATAGGTGGGAATCTCCCTAGCTAGTATGCCTAGCTATACGGTACTAATTGAAGCTATGCGAAGGTGGCCACTCTCAAGAGTTTAGTCTCTTCACGCGTCTACTTGACACTGAATGCATGATTTGATGGAACAGTTATTATTCTTTTTTTCTGTATTATATTATTATTATTACTACACTGCTATCTCCACTAACTATTTGATTTTTCTATTATGATCACCAATAGCATGTGTGGCTTCAAGACAACCCATAGAAAAAGGAGATAATTCTCGAGAAGTTACGTTAGGAGACATCAACTAAACCCACTTCCAAACTCAAGACAAAGTTAAATGTTTTCTAAATTTTCGAAACTTGACAAGACTTGAGGAAGTATAGTCTTAAGAGTTAAATTTCACATTTGATGGTTGGACCTAAAACTGAAATGGAACATCAAAAGCTTATCTCAATAATAGAAAATGCTCATAATATCATATCATTGTATATGACGACATTGTTTTTGTCATCTGATGTTCATTGTCAAGATATATATATACAATCGTCTTCTTCCACGTGCCTAATTAACATGATAACATATTCGTAGTTGCGTACGCTCGACTACATAAAGAAGCTTTAAAAATGAATTATCTATGGATGATAATGATGCACCACACCACAACACCCAGATGCCAACCCTAATTTCACCTCAATCAATCAGAGATCTACCACAACAACGCCGATAAAGTAGTTTGGAACTATTTTTTTTTTAAATTTCCTTTTCATATTGGTTTTTAATCCAATTAATTAAAGGAATCGATTTGCTTCTTGTTTGAACGTGCCCTGTTGCATGATCAGCTCCTGGCACATCAAGCGTTGTTGGTTTGCATGCGTACTGGAGCATCAGAACAACCATCACACTCGGATTTGATGGTACCATCACAAAAATCCAGCATCGATCCAATTGCATGCACCATCTCTTCCCACTAGCTCGATCAATCACTTTGCCCCCACTTCCAAATTTCTCAATCAACCCCGAGCTATTCAGAGTTTTTTAAAAAATATATATATATATATCTCTCCCCTTATGAATATGTTCATAACAATTACAGATGATAATTCGCAAGTTGCACTAATTTTACCTATCAATATTCCAAGTTATACTGATCGGTAATGGTCTTCTTCTACCTAGTGTTTCATGTAGTCTCTCAGCATGCCATAGAGTTCATCCATATCCCATTCGCTTTGCACACCGTTAGCGTCGCTAACAATATCGCTGCAATTACTGGAGTAATTGTTGAAGGTCGTCGGATCAAAGCTAACGTCGTCCGGCGTCGTTATGGCGGCGGCTTCCATTGGAGGAGGATCGAATCCTGCGAGCTCCTGATCGTTCGAGGAGGATTGGGGCATGTGAGGGATGACGACTTGGGAATTGCAATTCTCGGTGGGTAATTGGTGGGTAAATTCTTGACGAAGTAAAAACTGAGGGTCATGTGGGTGCTGTGAGAGCAAGGGAGTGGCGGCAGCGGCGGCAGCAGCAGCGATGACAGTGGAAGCGGAGGCCTCGTCGAGCAGCCGCGGCATCCAGTAGCAGCGGACGGCGTCACGGAAGACGCTGCTGTTGGCATCGACCCGCAGCTGCCGCGCTTGTTTCTGCACCCGCGTCCGCCAGTAGTTCTTGATCTCGTTGTCAGTTCGCCCTGGTAAATACTGTGCGATCCGAGACCATCTGCATAACACATAAAAGAGGGATTAAAATAGGAATCGATATTTTGAGAATGAATTTATTAATTGACATCTACCATGCACCTGTTGCCCCACTTGGAGTGGAGTTCGAGGATCAAGAGCTGTTCCTCGGGGGAGAGATTGCCGCGCTTTATGTCCGGCTTAAGATAATTCAACCACCGGAGACGGCAGCTCTTGCCGGTTCTCTTCAACCCTGCGCGCGCGCGCGCACACACACACACACATCCAACGATTTAAATCAGTAAAGCTATAATTAGACCGAAATAAGCGCAGGAGGTTCCGACGAGGAGTTAACCTGAGGACCTAGCGAGGAGGTTCCAGCGACCTTCACCGTGGCGGGCAATATAGTGGATGAGGAGAGTATCTTCCTCTAGAGTCCAGGGACCTCGCCGTAGCTCCATCTGCTGATATTTGATGGACGATGAACTACTACTTTTCTCAGACATTGCTACCTGCTGCTGGTAGATAAATATATATATTATATATTATATAGCTAAAAGGCTCTCTAACTCTATGTATCCGTAGTGAATGGGAGACAGAGCAATAGGGAGAAGACTGAGTTTGCAAGTTATGGGAGAGGCAGAATAGATGGCCACTCTGGTGGTCGACTAATTATCTACTGGACTGGGGATCGGCCTGAAAAGAGAGGCGTGCGCTACTGTTTGGCATGCAATTACGCAGGAATTTTTTGGAGTCTGGTTCAAATTTGGAGTTGGCAGAGCATTGAAAAGATGTGAGAGGCAGGGTGAAGCCGGGTGTCGAGAGAGAATTGGGGAAGAAACAAAATCAGTGGAATTAATTGATTAATTACGAGAAGAGGTTTTAGTGTGTATATATATATAGATGTTGAACTTTCATAATTATTTTATTTGCTATAAATTAAGATAGAACTGAGAAGAAATATTTTGTTTTTATTCAGTTTTATAATGGTTATTCTACATCTATTTCATTTAGCAAATAATATATTTTTTATTCTATTCCATCATCTCGTAAAAATGTGTATAAACATGGTTAGATATGCTTGGGCTCACATAAGTCAAATAGAATAATTGAACAAGTTGATTGAGTGAATTGTAGTAGAAGGGTTGCATTAATTAACGGTCGAGTGATTAATCATGCTAGGATGATTGATCGATGAGTGAAGGTGAGCAAATTTGGTTGGTTAAATTAAGAGAATCATATCTAACCGAGTTGATTAAGCCAAATCAATTGTTTGGCTCTAGCAGATTGAAAATTGCTAAATTATGTAAATTGTTAATATCAGTTAGACTGAGTCAAGAGCTGACTAAGCTGAGCAGACCAAGCAAGTTGAATATGTTGACTAAGTCAAAAGTAGTTATTAGTAGAAAATCATATCTAGGGATTGATAATGAAAAGTTCAATTCATTGTTAAATAAATATTATTAAAAAAATAATAAAAAAAAGTATAATCAATTAACCAATGATCCGATCGATAGGCTTTAAATAATGCTTAAAAGTTGAAAAAAAATAATTGTTAATTAATTAATAAACTCCATGGCTCATGTAAATATTCTAGTATAAAATCTAGGAAAAAAAACGAACAAGAGATTCGTATGGCTTTATATTGGCCCAGTAATCCAGGCCCAATATGAGGCGGCGGTTGCTCATGCTCAGTGGAAAGAATCGAAGGTGACAGCCGGCGAATGAGGCGGCGGTTTGCCAAGGGAAGCGAGGGCTACTACCGGCCGTGGCGGCTGCTGCTTCCGGTTATCTACGCGGTGTCCGTTTCCGGCAGACGGAAGGTTAATGCCTTCATATCTATCTCCTGCTGAAATTATTACACGGGGTAAAATCTTTTTTTTTTATCTGATAAATTATTCCTGCCCTATAAACCTACGAGCGATTCTTGTACGATTCCTTGAATTATTGCATATTATTTGATAAGTGTGCTTTACGATTAAATAATTTACACTTGTTGATTATCGACTGTGCTTTAGGGTTTAAATAGTCGAAATTATTATTAGGGTAATTGTGGGGGAGAGATAATGAATACATGACCAGGTGAAAGGATAATTGAATGGAACACAAAACAAAGTGATAAGAACAGATTGGTTTATGTTGCCTTTGTTTAAGGACCACAATCGTGCGCAGCAAAGTATGTAGCTCTTACGTGATCCTTCTGTGACATGCATGGGTTGTGGGGAACAGACATCTCTTGGGCTGGATTTGGGGCAATGTATGTAGTCATAGACATGGGAAAGCCAAGAGACGAAAGACGAGTCAAAAGGGCTCTGATGAGTGGAAGCTACTGCAGTCTCCATGCCCCTCCATCACCCTCTTCAGTTTCTCTAGCACTCGTGCCCCATCTTTTTTTCTACCTGCAAAGGTGACAACAAATTAGCATGATAGCTTTAATTATTGACCCCTGTCATTTTCTATAAAGCGTAGATAGGTGAGTCACTGCAAAATATACATGTACACAAAAGATAAGGCTCATGTTTTCATAACAAATATTGGGTGCTTTTCTTTGGGACTGTATTTGGCTTTATGCTTTGTTCTATATCCCATCTTTGACCTTTCTGTAATTATTGGTCCCTCTCGATTGGAACTGGCGCAAATAATTCTTTGCGCTCATGTCTCATAACTTTCATCCTAGCTTTACATTATCTGCCTATTAAGTGATGATTATCTCTTTTTTTTTATGTTGATATTTAAGCATTCCTAGCAGTATTCATGTAATGCTGATGTTGACATATAAATGTGCAATATGATTATTTGAATATCAAAATAATCATCTACTTTTTCCACTGAAACTGGGACTAAACTAGTCCTAATTTGGATTCGGCATAAGCTTTCTGGTATTTAGTGGTATAATTGTTCATACTTTCTTAATTTATCTATCTCTTTTAATAATGTCTATTGAATCTGGATTATATCCATTTCATGATAAGAATGTTTTAGTGTTGCGGAAAATCTATAAAGTTCTATTGAGAACTACATTGGCCTTCTTATCTCTTATACAGCTTTTGTGGGGCCATGAAGGAATCTACATCAGGTGTCTGATAGTTAGAAAAACAACATGGCGGATAATCTAATCACAAATTTTAGGATCCACTGCATTATTCACTCCATTTCTAAGAATATAAATGCAGTTGATCGCTTTAATTTATGAGGTCGTTAAAGTCCAACATAGGATTCTGTATCAGGTTGAAAACTGACAATAAATCATAGTCCTGTACAAGCTACTCGACTTATTAGTTTTTTTTTTTGTCAATCATCTTAAATGAACAATCTTTTTGCTACTCTTTTGCTTAGGGAAGCACAAGTACAAAGAATGGGCCATTTTCCTCTGCCTGACATATCTAATTTTCACATTAAGATGTTGTAAACATTTAGTGCTGAAGGATGTTTCACCTGTACCGTCGAAAGGGATCCAACACCTATGCTGTAGTCTTGAACATAGCTAGCGGCCGAGAGTTCCATTGAGAGAAACTGCATCAGGTACCACAATTAATCATGGAGATTGTGAATTTTTAAACCATACTATATAAGTCACCCCTGCTACTTTGACTTATGTCATCACATGGATGGTGTCTATGCATGTGCCATAAATTGAACTCAACATTGTTCCCCTGTTATTCTTTTTCTGTTATATGTCTTTGTTTCCCTTGGGACTATTTGCGCAAAGCTCATGGGTTAGTTGTGTTCCATTGCATTTGGCTCATGTTCAAGCATATTCTGAATGACCTAGCGGACTTTAAAGCATAAGGTTATTCTTAACAGTTTAAGTTTTATATTGAAATGATCACCGGTTCATCCTATCAGTTATTTTGAAAAAATTAATAGTTGTTTGAACAAGTGAAGTGATACCTCAACTTGGTTTTGCAGCGATTGCACATAACTGATTATCTCATCCAGCATCCTTGCCATACCCATTGTCTGCAATGGCTTAGAAGTCAAACTAAAGGAAACTTTTAACTGTACCATTGGTTTAAAGATTACTTTGATCTATTACCTTGTTACATCCTGGAACATGATCTTGTAAACACTTCATTCTTTCATTTATCTTCTTTCTTCTCTCCTGAAACAAGTGTGTGCTTATTAGAATTGAAATATTACATGTTAATGAAGAGGTTATTTCTAAATTTTTATGAAAATATCATTTTAATTTGCCACATACAAGTACTACAATCCTACCACATAAGCTATCAAGGGACTGAATTTTAGTGCATGCAAACTACTTGCCTACCCTCTCAGCTAGGCTATGGCTGTCAGTGGCTTGGCCTCTTCTTGCCCTCACATGAACCACCTCCTTTTGTTTGTTCTTTTCGTTTGAATTTCTTTTGCGTCTCTTCCCACTCCCTGAGCCCTGAAGATAAAAGAGAAATTGGTAAGTAATTAAAAAAACATCTTCAGAAGCTTTTTCATCTAAGTTTGAATTATAATCTATTGCACATACATTCTTCTTTGCCTTGATCTCAGCCAATCCATCTTCTGAGAAAAGCTCTGAACCAAGCTCAGAATTGGTATCTGGTGCAACCATTGACTTCCTTTTCCTGTCTTCATGGATATGTTCTACAATTGAACCTGGGACAGGCTGCTGCTTTAAAATGGGCTTTTGACATTCAACAGGTGGCAAGAAGCTCGCGGAGTTATCAATAACTGGCACTGCAAACTCCTGGCGAGGCAAGTAATAATTATTGGAGTAATCCATCAACCCTATGCACTGATTCTGCATTACAGAGCCAGTGAAATCTGTGACTTGGCTCATCAGCTCAAAATTTTGTTCCCATTCCATGAAAGGAAAGGAATGCCTAAGGTAGTCGAATTCCTGAAGAGACTCTCCCATGGATGTGGAACAGAGAAGCAATGGAGTTGGAGGAGAAGCTGGTGGCCCTTTAAAGGTCTCTCACCTTGGCTTTAGGCGGATACGTGGCACATCTAGTTTGGTGGCTCATGTTTAGGTGGGTCATTCTTGCAAAAGTATTTCCACAAATGATAATATTTTAATGGTGAAATTTAAATAGTTACAGGAAAATGATTGCTTGTATTCCATAATGGATAGTTGAGTCAGAGAATGTGTTACTTGATGTGGAGCAATCCATTGTGAATTTTACAACTCCAATAATCATGATATCTTATTTGGGTGGAGTCACAACATCACACCACCACCTATAATGTTCTTTTTGAGCATATGACTAATTGATTTTTAATATGTAATGATCTAACATTGTAACTGTATTATTTTCAAGTTATTACTATGATTTTCATTAATCTTGGTACACTTTATTCAACAGAACATAAAAATGTTTTATTCTCTGATCCATCTTGAAGCGTTTGGTTGGAGTAGAACTTTTGGACCAGTTCATTCTTATGTTCCTCTTTTATGTAGTTGTGGTCCTGCACCTACTTTTCTATCATTGGCCATGAACGTTTGCTTTGAGCCCTTGTTATTGTATGTTGTAAATGGTGATAGCTGCACTAAGCTCGTTGTCAGGCAAATCTGCTAATGTCAAGGAATGAATATCGAGTATATTTGCAGATTCATTCGCTTAAGCAATTATATATGTGACTAGAGGTTTGTTCGAAGCTTAACAATTATTTTTTTTTTTCA
The DNA here is from genome assembly GCA_037177415.1 of Kaempferia rotunda. Taxonomy (NCBI): domain Eukaryota; kingdom Viridiplantae; phylum Streptophyta; class Magnoliopsida; order Zingiberales; family Zingiberaceae; genus Kaempferia; species Kaempferia rotunda. Next base: position 529,541 of record JBAMIB010000066.1, on the reverse strand, counting down.
TACTACCGAACTAATCTTATGGAGTATTACATACTGTACCTTGGCAAGTTGGCATGCATATTAATCTGAAACAAGGTGTACGCTGGTTATGTACCCCCACGAAGGGTTGTCTTTCCTTGCACGTAGTGACTAGTCAAGATTTTTATTAGTACTGGAGATCTTATGTCTGTATCTGAGCTACATGACCATGGTCACATGGATCAAAATGATTGCTGCTCTAAGGATCCAAAGCCAGCCCTTCTAACTCTGAATCTACCACAAAAGACATTGATATGTGACGGGGTGGTGTAAAGATTCAGGTTAAAGTCCACCATTGGGATCCGAATAGAGGTAAAAGATGCATCTTTCAGACTAAAGCACTCCACCAATCGTTGGACGCCGTGTTAGTCAACGACTCAACGTAGCACCAGCTTAAACAAAAAACAAAAAAACTTGTCTTTATGGGCATCCCGAATGACAGGAGGTATAATTGTCTGAAAGCAATTCATTCCCTTTAGACGACTCCCATTAAAATTTCCAGATTGGTATCTCACTGAAGTTTAGGAGGAGTGTTCTTGATTAGCAACTGCACATGGACACTGAGTTGTTCTGTTATGTTTGAATAGGACATAGCCATTGGTTCAAATGGGTTGCAGCTCTAATATGAGATTTCCAAATAGTTTTTAAATGAAAATTATGTGGCTGAGCAAAATAAGGGCCATTTTTTTTTCTTTTGCTTAAAATGTTTTGTCCTCAGTACGTACAGAGCTTTTGGATCGTAATTAAGTTGGCAAAGGCCTGGACCATTCTTCTGCTCCTATTCCTGTAGGTTGTTGCTGTTGTGGGTTCTTGCAGGTTTATGTTTCTCTCACAGCGAAAGGATCAAGCTTATCTTAATTGGCAGATGACATGTTTTTAGTGGTGGAGAGAATTATGGTTTACTATGTTTATTTACTTGGTGCAGATAATTTTGCATTTTACTCGAGTTTTTTCTTCACTGAAATGCCCAAAACTGATGTCCTTATCGCAGGCTATTTAGGTCGCATCATCCAGCAAGAGGACCAACATATGTGAGAACGACTTCAACAAATACGTGAATGCCATATGTTTGAAGTCATGGGCAGATCTAGCGAGAGATCTGGGTTTGGTTAATGGGTATGATCATTTCAACTTTTGAAGAACTGGCGGTCTTGGTGAGGGACCAAATACGCTGCACAATGGAGGTCGGTACTGAGAATAGGATAGGACGAGCCCAGTGGGGCCCCTCAGGCAGAAACAAGTTTAAAGATTGGTGTGGAAGCCTCAATCCAAAACATGCAGGGCAGAGTCATGAATTGACATGCGATCAGCAATTCACCTCTTTTGACCTTGGCCTGTAGAAGGCAGTGTGCATGAACCAGGGATGGGCAGCTGAGGTTTGCATAGGACACGTGGTTTGAGGTGATTTGCTGCTGTAGTGGAGGTGTGGCAGGCACATGAAATGTGGGCTTGTTTCTTTCATGGATGATGTTGTGAGGCCGCAACAGGTATACTGGTCGTGCATCCAGTGCTACTGGGCTCTCCGAGATGCTACGGAATCGTGGAACATATCTATTAGGTCGAAAATTTCAGATGGCAGTTTTGAGTAGTGTGGAGAAACATATCGGCTAAGTCCTTATTCTTTGGAGTTTTGTCCTGTGGGGATGAATCCGGTGGTGTTTACATAAGGGAAAGGAAATGAAATAGGTAAGAAAGCATATGAAATCGAAAAGAGATCACTGACAAAGAAATGACTATCTGATAAATTGCATCTTTTGATTGAAGGAGACCAGATGCACCGCTTTGTGCTTTTGTTGCAGTATGCTACACCAAGTGCTACATTGTTGGGAGCCATTTCTAGCTTGAGGAATTATCGTGCGAAAGAAGCTTTGGCACTCTTGTTCTGGCAGCATACATGTGCTGTGGTGTCACATTCTATATTCCTATCTACTTCAAGCTTCTTGTCTAAGATCTGGCCCTTCTAATTCATTTTCCTAAGAGATGGTTGCCAAACATATGTCAAACAACTCTTGGTATGTTAATCTGTGATCCAAAATTAATAGTAGTGGATTGAGTCAGTGGCTTATTTAGTATTTTGCGGATTATGCAGGACTTCCAATTTTGGATTGATCCCTCTGTGAATTGTTGGATGATAACATCTTGTACCTGATGAATTGCTTTACAAAATTCTTGTTCGTCGTTATCTCCTTAAGATTTTCTTCTATATGACATGGCTTACTCTTTTGGTTTTTCCCTAAGTGTCCCCATATACGGAAGGTGGTATATGATGTGATGATTTTGCATCTCAAAAGTTTTACCCGACATTTTCCCTACCAAGTAAACTATCTGCCTAGCTGCTAGGATTCATGCATTCTCATCCTTGTACATGGTTCATTTGCTTGTTTTGATGTCCATATTGAATCCTCACATGTGTTGTAATTGAGGATCATAGGACCCTACGATTCAGGATCGTGATTATACAAACTATGGTCTGAGCATCAGTAGAGTCCTAAGCATGCTTGGGAGATTCTTCGGTTAAGAATCGAGCCAGATTTAGCGTAGTTAAATAGAAGAACATCTTCTGCTTCCACTGCTTGAAATTCAATCTAGTAAACTTTTCTGGCATTTCCCCATGATTGCTTAGAATATTTCCATTTGGAGTGGAAGGGACCTTAATTCATGCATTGAGCTTGTTGCATCTCAACCATTTCTTTAGTCATCTCAATAGAACCAGATTATGTTTTATGACTATA
>JBAMIB010000066.1:464877-478858 GCA_037177415.1 Kaempferia rotunda | reverse complement strand
ATATAACTAAATATAACATAAATAATAAATATAATAATAATTTATTAATTATTATATCTAATTATCTTAAATGAGCTTGAACTAAGCTCGTTTAATTTTTAAACGAGCTTTTTTTTGAGCCGAGCTCGAGCTTAAGAACTAAAGCTCGAATCGAATTCGAGCTCGAACTTAGGGAAAACGAACCGAGCCCGAACTCGAACCTCTAACTGTTCAGCTTGGTTCGGCTCATTTACAGCCTAGTTACAGTATATATATTCCAGGAGGGAAAGGTTAATTATCACTTAACTTGTATAATTAACACGGTATCTTTTCAAATATAACAAGGGGAAAATTAAATGAACATTCTCTCTTTCTACTGAATACCCTACATATACATATATATGGTATGTGGAGGATCAAGAGATTTACAGTCACGTTGAAGAAATATTTAAGGCTTCGAGAAGATTTTTTCTAGACGCTTTGAATCATATATATAAAATCATTCTGCATCATTAATTATGGTGATTTATTTCTGCATCATTAATTACGGTGCCACCAGATTTATGTTCTCTTAATCAAAGTTATTTTCACGTATGATTGTGGGGCTAGCTAGCTGACTGTGTGAGACTAATAGGATTGGCGGATTCTATCTTTTATTACCTTCTTAATCAAAGGTAATTAATTTGCTTAACTGATTTTCTAATTTATAATTAAGGCAGACTTGAAAGATTCAAAAAAGAGATGATTGTTAGAAAAAGAGGTGATATCACTCATTCCAAGTGACTTAGTATTGTTGGACCTACAGTAAATCACAGAAAATATTTTACCTTAGCACAACAACCCTTTAATTATAAGAGATCATATATATACCAAACGAGACATTTTGGAGCTGTAATCGTACTTGTAAATTATTTACAGCTCATTCTACTTAATGTGATAAGACTTAATTGTTATTGATCATACGTGTAAATAATTAATAGGTTAATTGAATTAACGTTGGGATCTAGATGGTTAATAGTTTAGTCAACTCTTTATTATAGCTAGCTTAATTACTGCCTAACCTATGTTTTCTTTTTCAATTATTTCCTCAATGTAAAACGCACTTCTCTTGTCAACTCCAATTTATTGGTTTATAATAATAATAATAATAAACATTGCTTTTAATCAAATATTCGACCGTTGGAGCGTTGCGTGCGAATCTCAATTCGACCGTTAGAATCCCTCAAACCAAATATTAACGTTCGAATTACACTTGCTATTCAAATTCTAAATCTTCTCCTTTCTTCTCCTCCAAGAAGACAATCGATCGAAACGATGACCGGCGAAAGTAGCATTGATCAATTGGTATTGATTTTCCGCCACCCGCTCCACCAGATCGCTGAGAGCGCTACTCACAAGCTCCTCCTCAAGCAGTGGATCAAGGAGGAGGATCTCGTAGCCCAGCGCGTCGCCCTCCGTGAGTCACGCGTTGACTCCGTCCGCCGAGAGATCTCCGGTCTGTACTGCGCCTTCTTCGTTTTCCACTCCCTAATCCTCCTCCTCCTATACTCATCCGCCGTGGCCTCTCCCTCCTCGGCTTGCCGCCGCTCCTGGATCCCCTGCCTCTGCTCCCTCCTCTGCTCCATGGCGCTCGTCTGGGCCGTCCGCTACAAGACTGACACGGAGTGCATGCTGGAGCGGCTGCTGGAGAGGGAGCGGGAGGACGGCGTGCTTCTGGCCAAATGCGTGGAGGAGCTGAAGCGGAAGGGGGCGGAATTCGACCTGCTCAAGGAGGTGGACGCGCTTAGGCGGGCCAAGAGCCTCCGCATCGAGGCCAAGGAGGGCGGCGCCAAGGTGTGCCAGTGGGCAACCCGCGATCTTGCCACCATGGTTCTCCTCGCTCTCTCCTGCTGCGTGTTAGGCCTCACCAGGTTCGTGCTCTGTCATTAGGCGATCTCTATAAAAAAAAAACTTTTTTTGACCCATTTTCACATATAAAAAACCAGTGATTTCGGGATTTGTTTTTTGATGGATTTGATTGCAGAATGATGCTCGTTCTGCTGTTATCGTACTCTTGTTCTGTACTGATTTCAACCTCAATGATGAGGTTTTTTTTTCAATAAGATTATTGCTTCAAATAGTACTTGGAATTATGAAGAAAAGATTGTGAATTCTTGTTTTTCCTCTTCGATTGCAAATTTGATTAATATATATAATGAATCCTTCTTTGAATTTTACAATGTTCGATCTGCCAAAAATCAAGTAGCGGCAACACCCAAAATACTAGTATTTTTTTTTACATTAAACAAAGAATTCTAGAACAAAAGAGCTGGTAAAGTAAAGCTTACGAGAAAGCTTTAAAAAAGAGAGGTGAAAGATTTCTTCGGGTTCCGTAGCCTTGGAGGTACGGCTTCGACGACACTCTCGAATTTTATTTAATTTTATTTTTTTTTGCTTAATTTAATTTCCTCACGACACTCGTGGTAGGTAGATCCTAAGAAAATTTTACCTCTTTGATTTTTTTTAATTTTTTTTTCTAAAATTTTCCATTCATTTTTAAAATCAGCATTTTAAACATGGTAGCTAACATTGGCATCTACTTTAATTAAAACAGTAACAGATGTCCTCCATCGGCACGCCATGTTTCATATGGAGAAAAGCTTGAGAGATCATTTAACAAACTCCTCTATAATTAAAATTGTAGACCACTTCATTTATGATTGTGACGTGAATTTGGATTAATTAAAGCACATCAAGATTAAGCTATTACAATCTCCTACCAAAAGAAACCCTCTCGACTAATTAATAGTCATTAGGCTTAGTCAAATGCAACAGAATATATATATATTAAATTCAGATTCATTCCTTCCATGATCATAAACTTTAAGTCATTAATATTTCTATCAAGCGGCTAGGATGTTAACTCCTAATCTAAGAGAATAATTTGACTCAATGTTATTCTCTCTACGTTTTGTCATGCATCCAACTACCGTATTAATCACAATCTGATTAAAGACTGCTCTTAACGACATTAAAACTCCACACATAGAATAAATGATGGACTCAAGTCAAAAGATTAGTTACATTTGTTCATAAGAGAAATAACTAATAATACTTAATATGTGGTTTGCTCTCAAGTGGATCGTGTCTAGTGCACCTCTAAACTTAAGGCACACCAAATATAACTTGGATAATCATCTCTCGGTCTGTCTCAAACTAGTCATACTCAGCGTTAATCTAGATATTCATGTCCCCTCTAAATATCTATTTGATCAAAGATCATTTTTAGATTAATATACTGATTAATCTGTAAAACTTTATTATTAATCATATCCGTATAGAAAAATAAATGATTAACGATAAACAATCGACAGAATAATTGCCCGACTATGGATTGGATTGATCAATTCCTTGATAGTTCAATCAGTTGACTACAATTTGTTGACCTCGTTACCTTGTAGGGCTTTGATGCTTGTGTGTCGTAAACACTCATGAGAAATTTTTGTCTTAATGACTCAGAGCAAGCAACACATGTTGATAATTAATTAGCGAAGTGCGTGAAAGATTAGAAAACTAGAAAGGATTTGGCACAAGCAAGCTCGAGTGTGTTCAACTATCATTGTTGGTACTCGGGCAGGATTTAGAGGCATTGTTTTCCGATAAATGCAAATATGGTTTCTAATTATCTCATATCCCCTTGCTCAATTACATTGTTCGCTTCTTATATCGTTGGCAATTTAAATAAATTTTATATTTAAAATTTGATAAAATCAATAATCCCAATTTCGCTAGTCTGAGCATGATTAGAAGCGAGGACAAATGGGCAATCTTCCAGGTAGCAATGGGCGTTCAAATCAATGGATGTAGCTAACTTTGCCACTACTTGCAAGCCAGCTAAAGTGTTTTATTTACTTACGATAGATCATGATTGATCGATCAAAGGGAAACTTATGGACAACCGTACAACATTCATGGATACAAAGGTTTTCACACCGGGAGTTTCCAGCTGCTGCCACCTTTCCATTTGATGTACGCTCGGCATGTGCTCAGTATGCCATTGCTGTTCATTTGTCAGAATCGATCCTACTTTATATTCGGTTTAAACCTTCACCTCCAGGGTCCTACACTGCAGAAGACGCAATGATCAAGCACCAGCAAGGCTGCGGCTGCGGCCGCGGCAGCCATGTCAATTGCATTCCTCCTGAGCATGGGCAGCTGCCAAAGGGCTACATTCCAGTGCTCGTCGGAACAGGGAAGGAGGCAGGGCTGCAGAGGTTCCTGGTTAGCATCGAGGCCTTCAAGCACCCGCACTTCGTCGGCTTGCTCAACATGGCAGCGCAGGAGTTTGGCTACCAACAGAAAGGAGTGCTTACTATACCTTGTGATCCTGAGCAATTTATACAGGCAGCTGGGGAAGAAGTGATCAGAATTGTGTAGCTTGAATTTAGATTGATTTCATTGTACAAGGCAATTTGTTGATGAAACTAGAATTCAATAACAGCTACATGTGAATAAAATTGGAAATATAAGTAATAAACACGGATTAAAAAAATTGAACCGGGTACAATTAGACACCAAATTATGTTCTCAGGCGAGTGCGTTTTGTAGCATGTTGTCATAGAACTTTGTAAAAGCAGAACTTCTATCACATTTCTCCAGCTGTACATGCAATCAGGACAAGATACTGTCAACATACACCAACTCAGATTAAAAAATAATGGTTATTAGAAGAAAAACTGACCTGCAAAAAGCTATCCACTGATTCTTTATCTTTTGGCGAAAAGGAAACCTCATCTCTTTTTCTCTGAATGAAATCACTATTTTGCTGAACCTGCATTACCAGAGGAAGGCAACATGAATTACCACTGTTTTCTCCAATTTGTAGTTCTAGATAAATATAATTGATAATTCGTGCAACATTCAGTATCTTGACCAGTAATTTATATTCTTTCCGCTCGATTACTGGTGGTAAGAGAAACAAAGACCACTTTGTTGGTACCTGGTCTATGAACCGCTTAACCGGACGGCGCACACTTTCGAGAGAAGTATTCTCATGAAATCTTTTCAGGAGAATCAGTGTAATGGCTGCTAAATCAGGAAAAGATACATGATAGCACCATTGAGAAAGATGTTCTGCCAGCAGCTTGATAGCTGAAAGAACACTCGCCTGCTGAATGTCTTGTGAATTTAGCAGCTTCTTAGGCACCTATTTTGACAGTAAAAAAAACAAAGCAAAGTTATAGAACAATAACATAATGAAGATGAATACTAGAAAGGATGCGTTTGTATCCTTGGAAGAGGACAAAGACAGAAGTGGATGGGTAATATCAATAAGAGTCTCTCCCCAGAAAAAGGCACTGATATGAAATGGTAAATTACTAATACCCAAAATTGTCAATCATGGGCACATTGTAAATAAATATTCCTAGACCTAATATCAGCCTATTAGGTTAATGAAGGCCAAGAATAATAGAACCCTTTGCATTCCAGCAAAAGACATTGCAATAGCTATTATCCAATATGAGACATTAATCAACTATTTATTAGAAACCAAAATGATTAGAATTTTAGAGTAAATATGGATCATAATGCATACAAAGAATTATAATAATATGGTACAAATTAAAGGGAAAAAACAAAGTGGTGATAAACAACATTAACATCAAATATGATTGTTCCAAACTATTTTTTTTTACCTTCAATAACAAAGCAAGGTCCAGCTGTTTTATCTTCGTTCCTTCTGCATTGTTAGTCCCCTTGATTTCTAGGCAGTCAAAAAGCAAGGACTCAACTGGAATGAAAACTCCACTTGAAAAAGAGAGCTGATTCAGCATTTTAACACACTTAAATCTTAAAGGCAAATATCGTGGCCCAGGAAATAAGTGAGCAATCCCCTTTATGACTCCAATAATCAAGAAAAGTAACTGTTCCAGATCATGATTCTTGTAATTGCAAGAAACAAACTTGACCCACAGGCTGATGCAATTGATGTACTGCCAACTATGAATCTTCTTGAGTTCATCCTGCTCACAGAGCAATGAGAAAAAAAGAACTGCATATGTAAAGGTCTCTCTCTACATATCTTATAAGTTTATAAAGAGTTTTCTAGAAATAACAAAAACAACCGATAGATTATAAATATACAATTATGCAGCAGAAAAAATAAAGCGTAGATTAATGAAATTCTATAGCATTTCATATGCATGAACCAGTTAATTTTACAAAAGGTTAGAATTTGACTGTTGAGTTGTTGGATTATTACAAGGAAAAATAATTTACCTGCAATCTTGAATATTGAAGACAGGACAAACCTCTTCACACTAGGAAGCATTATACATACATGATGGGACAATTGAAGATGTGATTTTTTGAATATACATACACATCTATCTTTTGGAAAAGATAGTTTAGAGGATCTCCAGTTGATCTAATAACTTTTAGGAGATCAGTGACAGAATGTGGAAGAAACAATGATTGAATTTCCATGAAAACAAATAACTAATATGACAGATCAAAGAAAGCCACCTCAATTGTGCAAGCTCACATCAATAAGAGGATATGCAAGGGACAACCTAACTCAGACAGGTGAAAAAAAAAAATCATAGTAAGTTTGTAAATGTTTTCCACATCCTAAAAAAATAATTTTGAAACAGAAACATCATGTTTAAGTTGAATGGTAGAAGTCAAATGATCTTAACCAACAACTTGAAACTTAGCACAAAGATCTAAAACTTACTCTGGCATGTACTGTGGTCTAATGGGATCTGTCAGAACCTTTTCTTAATCATTCTTTAAAAAAAAAATCCTTTTTTAGTTTTCTTACAAATATCAGACATCTTTTCTTTGAATTGCAGTATATTTGAAAATTAGCATTTTCCACTACCAGCCAACAAAGTCTCCAATCCACTATAAGTACAAAATTCAAGAATAACATGAATGGGCCAACATAGCTAGAGGAAAATAAATATTTCAGCATGCAAATATAACTCGTCATATAAGGCTATGAACCTCTTATGAAATTTATAAATACGCATAACAGAGACAAAGATGCAAAGAGCTATGAGGGATAGTAGACCTTGTCCTTTGTTTTAAGAGCCAGTCTCAAGATACTGGCAAGCTGCTGTACAGACATAAGCACCTTCTGATATGATTTCTGAATATCTAACGAATAAAGTTCCACGACAGAATTTTCCAAAAATTCAATATGTTCAATGTTTTGAGGCTTCATGAACTTGCTATTGGCAATGAAAGCTCCAAAAGTTTTCGTCAGGCATGAATCGATATTGTCCAAAGAAAATTCAGAAGCAATTTCCCGTAAAATTAAGAAAGAACTTGCAGAAAGATACTTGTCACCAGTAACCCATAAATGAATGGATATCTGTATCAAATTGCTAAAGAAATAAGAGAAAATGGAAAGATAAAGATAAATTTCTCAGTTGTTAATGAACTTTCTTGGCCATAATATACAATGACTATCTTTTGGTCACGCGAAAAATTGAATATTCAGGTAATTTCTATTTTCTTTTGCAACCGATCAATTTTTTTGAAGAATGTCAAGCTTCTCTCAGTGGAATACATTCAAATGCCCTATTTTAACATACAGCTAACAAGATTACAACTAATCAAGTTGCTCAGAATTGTTCGAGTAGTGTATTCTTCATAGATATTCAATATTGTGGATAAACTTCGTTTGTCACATAAACATAGTAGCTTTAGTAACAATTCAAACTTACCTAAGTCACAATTTTACAAAATATGATGGGCAGGTTTACAAGTTTGTGGTGTGTCCTTCCTAGATGCATGGAAAATATTGAAAAATGCCTAGTTATTGTAACCTTACTGATTATGCTAGTTAGCTGGGTACTACTTGAAGCTTTAGCAAGGAACACATGTTTAGCATACCTTGATCAGTTTCTTTGTTAGGGATGGGAAAGCAGAAAATAGCAGAATTGACAATCTTAGATGAGATAAAACAAACACAAGGATCTGGCTGTCAGTTTCTTGATTCAAAAGGAACAGAGAACTCCTTAGAAATGACTTGATCAGTGATCGCATAGTTTTCCATTCTGGCTTATTTTTCATTTTCATAATGGTCTCTTTATTCGAAAAACCTGAAATCCTCAAGAGCCGACAAAAGATTCCCTTGGCTTCAGAAAGAACAAATGTCAAAATCTTAGAGAAAACCTCTCTATTGGCAATCTTTACTGGTGAAACTTCGCCACTATCCAGACCATAATGACAAGCTGCTCTAAAGGCATTGAGCAGGTTGGCAAGTCCAGGCCAATTTGGATGCTCCATAACCAGCCAACACCATACATCCACAGTTGAGCTTGTGATGACTTTGCTAACTTGTGAGATTTCATTTTCTACTATATATTCATCATCTATGCTACTTGTGTCACCTTCATCATCTGAATACTGCCACCATAGATAATCACTTTAATATGACTATGGTATTGTTTAATATACAAGTTAAAGGAAATAACAAAAAGAAGAAAATACTAAGACAAACATAATTATACCAACTGAAGATAATGGATGCCAATATTTCTTAATGACCAACAAATGCATAAATGTTTAATGCATAGGACAGCTATGAGTGCATGTTCTACAATATATTGTTTGCTTAGTTGCTAGTGAAAAAACCTATTTTCGAGCATTTGTATATAACAAATAAGTTAGAAACTGCAAATTCATTTGCAAAGTAGGCCATAAAAAGCTGCACGTACTATTTGCAACTTGAAATGGCTGAATATCACAGTCGCAGCATGCATCAAACACTCTAATGAATATATTTAACAAACAATAGAGTATCTGGCCTATTGCAATTTTTTTTTATCTTTGGTATTTCCAACTTTGAAATAAAATTATACATAAACTAATTTTCGATGTACATAAGCTATTTACTCTGGTTTAGTTTAATAATATTTAATAAGCATGATATGGGAGTGTTTTTAAAACTTACAACAAAAATAGTGTAATGAAAAAAAAACATTTTTGTAATAATATAAAATCAAATAAGAAGATTATCTGGATATGAATTTGTTTAAATTCAATCAAGCGATTCTAGCATAATATCGTAAAATTTACATTGAACTGAAGTAATTAATAAGTATACAAACAAAAATATGTAAAACAATTATATATGCAGATAGGATTGCAAGTAACCAAACAACATAATTACGAATGACACTTTTAGCATTTCTATTTGCCTAGGATAGCAGGATAGCAAAAATCAAACCTAGGAGAATTTGTCAATAGCAAAATGTATGAAAATACAATCTAGTTGTCAATATATGTTACATTTTGAATCCTCTTATCAACAGACAACTGAAAAAAATTAGCTAAGTTTTCAACATTTACAAACATAAGTTTATTAATATAACATGAACATCACATAATTTATATTATCATAAATTATTTAAGAAGCAAAAAAGATAAAGATAATAAATTATATTACCATAATTTATTTGAGCAAATTTCTAGGAGGCCTTCCTGTGCATGTCATACTATAATTGCACTAGTACTTGGCACAATTTTCTCCAAATAATAGTGAACATATTAAATTTTTATACATTTCAAATGATAACAATAAATATCTTACAATTTCTTCACTTTTGGACTTGAGGAATTCAGATCTTCTACTTTCAAGAAATTTTGAGAATTGTGAGTCCTAATAAAAAAAAATTGTCAGGGTTAACAATACAGAAAGAGTACAGTGAAAATATAGGAAAACATGCTTCAGGAACTCAGGTAAACTAAGAGTTAACAATGAAAGCAAACACACTTGCTTACAGCCACCAATCCATCCACTAAATCTATAACATCTTTGGATAATACATGCGCAAACAAAGATAGGATATTTGACAGAAATTAGTAACTAGTAAACTATTAGTATCGATGGAAGATACACAAGATTGTCCTCAATATAAAAAAAATAGAATAGCTAACACAATGATGAATATCTATGATGTGATTAAGGAATGTGTAACACAAATCTCATTAGGAATGATAGGTGACTAAAACCAACAAAATTACAAAATCAATTGAACTGCTAGTATTTTATTTCATCTAGCTTGATTGCTGGCTCAATATTTCAGTATCTTGTTTGTTTCTTTATAAGTTAGTTCAGTTCTTTGATGTTGTAACATCTATAAGACCAGTGGATTAATTATGTTTTACTTTTTAAGTAAATAATTACATAAAAAGAAATAAAATGAACCGAATGAGCTATTAGGTATAGTTGATCTGAGGGCCGCAATCTATAATGCTGTATATATTCATCGCCAACATTATCCTACCAACACCAGTACAGGACAGTTAATTATCAGTTGTCTGACCAAGAGACTTCTTGAGTTGATGATTGTCATTAGGTGTTAGGAATCTCAACTCTCATATCTGGCCTTCATCTCCCATTCATCCCAAACACCAGAAAATTAATTCATTTAACATGTTCACAGCCAAACTACATCCCAATTTGATGCAGGAGGATCCGAGCTTCAACAAGCCGTAATTTTTTACTCGGGTTGAACCACGACCTTTAACAATTCCAATCAAAGTTCGTTCAAAAATCTATAATTGATTACCGAGTGGAACCCATAACAGCCCAGTCTCGGGCCCAAAAAATGTTGTTTAAGGCCTTTTCAGTGGCTCTGAAGATTTTATCTTTTCTGATTGGATTATTTTCGTCTTTTTTGCATCACAGGGTTTTGGTTCAATTTAAACAATTGCTTATTTGATGTTAGGCCATCATCTTTTGTTTTGAATCAATTTATTTTGGCTAAACCTAGAGATAGCTTCTCTAGGTTTTGGCGATTTCTTGACTTCTCTACAATTCCTCTCTAAACTTGCGCCCCCAGAATAATCGATATTCTACCAGACATCACAATTAGAGAAGCAAAAAATGCTTGAGAACAACTTGGATTTAGGAGAAGAAAATGCACTCACAAAGAGAATTTTGAATTCATAATCGACAGCAGTTATGTGGTTCAGGTTTTCAAAATACCCAGTGAAAGGATCTACCAAGGCATAGAAGCATATATTATCTGAGGTGATCACTCTGATAAAGATTAATGATTGAAAAACAAATCCAATGCTATTCCAGTGTAATGTATCTCAAAAAATTGCTAGAAGCAGGTATTCCATAAAAACATATATCTAAAATAAAACAAAAGCACACGTGCAGAATCTGAAATCAATACAGGACAGAGGACAGAGGTATGGTTCGATTTTCATATATTAGGACAGAAATCGTCTACTAAGAGGTTAAACTATGCAGAGGAAACTTTAATGAACAAAGTTATGGATCTCCACTAGAAGAAAATGGATTTCAAACTTATTAACAATTGCCACAGGCAGTTCACAATGGAAGAAAATTCAAACCTTTTTACACAGTTTGGATAGTTTCCTCTTCTGATTTTTAAGTCTTTGATTAATTTCTGTATTCTGTTCTAGTAAAACAACATCATTGCACGTTTCTACAGATATATTGCAGAAGTTAGACCAACATACATATCACGTGACAGTGCTATAATATATAGATGGTAAAACAACATTAACCTTCAGGACTCTCCTCTTCATCTTCAGAAATGTATGGGCATTCAGGATCCTGTAGCAAACTATTATCAGCATAATTTACAGTAATGGCGCAAACAAATGCATGTTCATTATACAAATATGAATGGAATATTGATCTAATACTTGCTGAGAAGAATATGCATTTGCATGCTGTTTCTGCATGAATGGAAAAAATTATTTCAATCTAAAATGTCACAAGAAAAATAATGTAGCAACAGCCTAACAGAAAATTCTTAAATTCAAAGATATTTTTAATTTGAAATCTACATTGTGAATATTTAACAAATTTGTGAACAAGAAAAATCCACTCAACTGGAACGTGAGTATAAATTTTGATTATAGATTTGAACAAACTTGAGAAATATATGTATGGAATAAATGTCAATCATGCAACAAAACAGACATAGAAAGGAAATCTGATACACAAACAGAAATGGGCCAAAAAAAAACAAAGGATTAATTTTCTATTCAGTAATTACATTATTTCTGATAACCAACTCATCCAAAGATCAAGATTAGGCCTACAATAATAATTATCCAGCTCCTTGACAATTATTGTACAAAAATAATCTACTTCAGTAAAGTTTAATATGGTGAGATTCAAGGAGGGTCCAATTTGCATACCTCAGAGAGGTATCCATCACTATCTGAAACATCTGCATCAAAATCATCATCTTCCTTAATAAATATATCACCAAAAGGATAGGTGGAAACAATTCCATCCAGAAACTCCTCTTCTGGATCTCTGAGTGAGGAGAAACGTAAAATTTTAACATGTTTTAACACAACATAAACCCACACAATATGAACTAACACAGTATCATCTATATCACATTCTTAAGGAAAATTTCATACACTGGAGTCTGCATATCAGTTTTCAACATTTTGCTTTCTTCAGGGGAGTCGCTTTTGGCTGTCAACGATAGATAACCACATAAAACTTTAGCAACAATAAATATGTCGAAAAGGTACCAGCTATTATTTAGATAAATAAATTAATAACAGGAAGCGCAGGAAAAAAAATAAGCATAACGTTTCTTTTTTACATGACCCTGCAAAACTTACGAGATAACAACACTATCAGTCCAACACAACAAAGCAGGTGGACGAAAAAATGGGAAAAGATGCACCTTTTTGTTTAGGATATACCTTTTCGGGGAGCGAATTTCTTCTGAAACAAAGCATTGAGCTTGCGCTTCCGCTTCATCACGGATTGGAGATTCTTCTTGGCGAACTTCCTCGCCCTCCTTCCCATTTTCTTCGCCATCTTTGGTTTTGTAGCTTTTTATCCGGCGGCGGCTCACGGCAGCAGGCTGCCGGCGGAGATTATTCGCTCGCGATGTGAAAGAACGAGGAGTGTCAGCCGAGGTGAAGCCTGCAGTGCGCCGGGAAGGAGGAAAACAAACTGAGAAATTGTTTGCGGCGTCCGGTGATGATTCCGTCGGCTACTCGCGAGCAGCGCGACGTCGATTTGGACGGCGGCGGCTCTGTGCGTACTGGGAAGGGAAGCTTGACACCTTAGGTTTTAATATAGACAATATATTAATAAATCAAATTAATTCTCAACTTATTTAATAAAGTCTAATGAAATTAGACTCTAAAAATATTCCACAAAATTTATTTTAATTTTTAAAATTTCTAACTAAATTTTATATATTTATATTTTATTTATTTTAATTAACTTATTACTATTAATCAAATTAATAATATTATTACTAATCAAATTAATAATAATATTATTAATTTGATTATAAAACTTATAGATAACAACTTATTAAAACTGTTGTCGTAGGTCCAAAAAGCTCATACAACGGTTTAAACTGTTGTCTTTGACATACATACGACAACGATTTTTTATAGACTGTTGTCTATTACCATTTAAGAAATGTTAATAGACAACAGTTGAACAAAACTGTTACCGTAGTCAAAAAAAAATCAAAGACAACGGTTTTAAATAAATCGTTGTCTTTGATACATATACGACAAACAGTTATTATAGACCATTGTCTATTAGCATTTAAGCAATGTTAATAAACAACAGTTGATCAAAACTGTTATCGTAGGTAAAAAAATAAATTCAAAGACAATAGTTTTAAAAACACCGTTGTCATTAACACATATAAGACAACGGTTTTTTTTTAAAAACCGTTGTCATTTTTTAAAAAACAAAATTAACAACAACAGTTTTCAATAAAACCGTTGTTAACTGTTGTCTCTTCAGTGTGGTTGAATCCAAAAATTCTTATAGTGTGCATCCTTGTTCCGGCCATAATTTCTGACAACAAGTACCTCGATCATAAATCAACAGTGGAGTACTCTAGTTTGGGTGAGTTGTAGTAGATGATTCATGCATAAATCTAGTTCTATGTTACGGTGGAAGGTTTAGGAATATCTAATTCAATTTGATGATAGAATATTTACAGATTTCTAGTTCAATTGAATGATA
>JBAMIB010000066.1:452608-462862 GCA_037177415.1 Kaempferia rotunda | reverse complement strand
ATAAGAGTGAGTCAGCATCAAACTGTGTTTGAAGAATTTGCTCAAACACCGTAAACATGTCAAGCCCACTCTTCACTCGAATTAGATTATGAGAATGGCTCCAAACACATTTAACGCAATCCTACTGAATATCTATTTTAAGCAAATTGTTCAACGTTGAGATAGATTTCGATGCCTCAAACATATCTTCAACCTATGCTCAATAACCTCAAGAGAAAGGTCAAATATGAGTAAGGCAGCATTACAATAATGACTTAAGCATGGTCAAGGTATTAATAAAAGGCAATTTCAGACAGTAAATAAAAAAGAAGTAAATTAAATTAATACTCATTAATATTTGAAACCAAGAAAGCAAAAAAGAAAAAAATGATAAACAAGTAAATGCATAGAAACACTGAAAATTTTCATTATCTAGTTTATAAACAAGTAAACACATAGTTACTGTCAAATGAACCAACAATTTTTTTTTATAAAAAAAAAATCCTTAGACCCACTTGGACCACCCACATGATCCTCTTGGGCTCTTTTTAAAAGGGTTGCCTAGCCACTACACGGAGCAACAACTTGGTGAAACCAAGTTTGCTTAGGTGTGTAGTGTGTGAAAAATCAAATATTTGGGACACTATTTTGTACCAAATTTGCTTTAAAAATTGAACCAATGAAATTTATAAAATTCAATCTGATCCACACTATAAATTCAAGGAGTACAACACCAGAGTCTATGTACTTGACCACACTTGCCATGAACGCTTTCCTAAAAACTTCATGCTTGCTTCCCTAGCCCCTTTAAAATTGTGAAGAAATTTGGTGTGAATTTATACATTATTGGCTTGTTAACCCATACTTCAATCAGCATATCGTACCAATGGTCTTGCACTAGAAATTAACAGGTAAATGTTTAATCTCATTTTGCAAGAAAAATAGAAAAGAAAAGGGGAAAAAACGAAAAAAAAACACCTTGCTGAACTAGATAAGTTAGGTCTGACATCATTTTTCCTGAACAACTTATGCAAGCGCTCAAACAACTAAAAGATCACAACTTCATGGAAAGTTGTCATACAAATACAACTTCTTTCTATACCATTGACCTCCTTTTAGTTACAGATCGTTAAGATGATGCGCAGCCTCCGCTCACTCTCGTGGCCCATGGTTTAAAGTTCCCAAAACGCAAAGATCGTATTCTCAAGAAGAAGACTCACAGCAACCAATCAGTTTGTTACCAAATTTAAAGTCTATGCGAGAAAAACCATTCATTTGGCAGGAACATAATCGTTTCAAAAAACCGAAGATTGCCCAAAACCAATTCAAATGCAGTATCAGGAGATCTACCACGATCCCGTAGGGCGAAGAAAAAAATACCTTGGCGACATAATCCATCTCCGCAAACTTGAACGCGATTCCTAGACATCTGAAGAGGACGGAAACTTGGGAGCAGGCCCGGGAGAAGGCATCAACCTCCATGGGCGCCGTCTGGGAGTTACCGGCCAAGGCCTCAAACGCCTCCGCGATCCGCCTCAAGGGCTTCTCCCTTCCTCCATCCATATCTCCCTTCTCTCTCCGCCGTCTTCCTATCTAACTTTTCCAGCAACAAAAGCAATAGAAAAAACGCGAAAAGTAAGTCAAGAATAATTGGTACATTATCATCAAAGCCCTTAATGTTTCTTAATTTTTATAAGATACTCCCTGAAGCTTCATTAATATAAAATACTTTTAATATTTTTTTCCTTGTCAAAATACCTCCTTTTAAAATTAAAATATTAAAATCATTTTCATATGAATAAAACTTTATAAATATTTAAAGAAATGAATGAGTTTACTTATTTTTGACAAAGATTTTTGACACATATTCTTAAAATGAACAGAAATTGTGTATAATTCTTGAAAGCATTAAATCAAAAGAAGAAAAACCACTGCTCAAAACAAATGGAGTTGAGCTAAATAGTTGGATTCATATATAAGTTGTTTCTCATCTACATAAGCTGGATTGAAAGTTGAAATATGTGGCAAGACAAGAACCAAGATGGGAGGAAAGGAAGAAACTAATCGCAATCAGAACACCATGATCTAACAAACTTATTTCAAGTATCAAAGGTGCGAGTTTGATAAGAATTTCCTCAAGATCAAAGTATATAAACAACATTTCTGAAAAATAGAACTGAAGCTCGAGCATCAGGAGATGGCTGTTGCATTTGTTCTGCAATCATGGTTTACAACTCGTGCGCATCTTTGCCACTCTTAACCTTCTGTTTCTCGCTTATGGAATTCCCCGTTGCGTTGCATATCTGCAACCTGCTCTTTAGGCCAAACTTCTTTCGCATATTGATCCATCCACTTCTTCCCCGACCCAACTTTTCGATCTCTTCCTTCATGCTGGTGCACTCTTTTTCAAGCTCAGACACTCTCGTCCTCATGCTATCCATGCCGACCTTCAAGACCCGGTTGTCCTTGATGGTGGTCATCCATCCTCCAGCTTCACCTGAACAACCAATTCCACCTCTCAATGGCCGAGAACCATCAAGGTTGTCAGCCACAAGCAAGCATCCAGCAACTGAAGTCCTTAGTTGGAGCTGCTCAAAGAAGAGGACTTGAACAATTACTCGCAGAGGAAGTCGCTCATTCTGTGCAGCATGAGTGCAAGCTTCAAGCGAGAGCTTCTGACAGTCCATCAGCCGGCACAGTTGTTCCCTCTCGGATTCTAAGAGCCAAGGGTGTGCCTGATAGCAGCATATGGACTAGTTTTAACAAATCAAAGACAGCTGATGCCCAATTTTTTTTATGAACAATAAAAAAAACAAGCTGTACATGACCTATTGATTATGATTGATCAAAAGTTGATTGAGTTTGGAATCTATGATTTTCTTTGTTCATATTTTCCCTTAATTTTATCATCCTCTGGGACTTCTTATTTTCCTGTTCAGTATAACCATTTCGTTTTGTCTTGTCCTTTCTAGTAATTGTAAACACACCACCTAAACCTTGTCATCTATTCTCAGGGTAACCCATCATATATGCTACTTGTCTTGACTTCCATACACTGCTAACAACTGAATCATAAAGCAACAAAGCAAAGGGAAATGTAGTGGAAGAAACCTTTATG
This sequence comes from Kaempferia rotunda, assembly GCA_037177415.1. Taxonomy (NCBI): domain Eukaryota; kingdom Viridiplantae; phylum Streptophyta; class Magnoliopsida; order Zingiberales; family Zingiberaceae; genus Kaempferia; species Kaempferia rotunda. Next base: position 459,765 of record JBAMIB010000066.1, on the reverse strand, counting down.
CAATTACCTAATATCTAGTGGCATGGAATTTGCATGAACCAATTGATTGGCGTGCCATGCTTGAACACGTACCTTTAGGTATATATCAATAGCGCGGTATAGTCCATCATCCAAAGGTCGGGCATAATCAGGTATAGCAGTGGCTATGGATTGGAATTTTGGAAGCTTCAAGTTGATATCTGGTGCAATCTCTGCTAGAAAACCATCAATTAGCTTGGCAACAGCAGTAATTGGCATCAAAGAAGGGGAGCCAATCGACTGCCCATTACTGACAGAACCAGGGGAGGCTGCTGCAGTAGCTTGATCCGTGGCTAAGAAATACTCCAGCATTCGTTGGACGCAATCAACATTGTACAGTGCCTCCATGGAATAAGCAAAAGTAGGGAAAAGTAGGTCTTCCAGCTCGGCCTGGTCTAGTTGCATGCCTATTCTTTTCTCTAAATTAGAAATGCATGTTGGGCTAGCTTGCAGAATTATAGCAGTGCGGAGAAGACCAATCAAAGTCTTTGTCGATGCTACACCCTTGTCAATAGGCAACAAACTATCAATCTCTTCGAGGAGATGCCTCTGTTCTTCATCCGGAGCACTTTTCAAAGTTCCATGTGCCACATTCAGTCGCCTATCTAGTCCAGGCAGATACTGTTTAGCATAACAAATCAGAGAGCCTGCAATAATTTCATGTTTTAAACCTCTAGATTTCATAGCAGAGATCAACCTTTTATACAAGGGGAAACTCAAAGAACAGACATCCTCGTACCACCAATCTGATCTACAAAATCTAGGTCTAGCTCCTGTGCTTATGCCATTCCATAAAACACTGCCTCCAGGACTTTGCATGGCATCATTATCCATTGGCCAGCCAAATAGATTTGGATCTGTACGCGCTTTTACAACTAAAGATTCTATGCATTTCTTAATAATCTGAAGGTTTTCAGCGTGAGGAAGAAGATCATCACATGTTTCAAGTGCTTTGATTGAATCTTTCCAGCTGTGAAGCACATCTTGATCAATGAAGGTCTCTGTCTGAGCAATCAAGTTTCCTTCTGCTATTTCTTCGGTCATTTCTAGGTGCTCGGCAGCACAACGCAGGCAAACAACGTTTGAGGAAGTGAGCTCTATCTTAACACCATAACAGAACTTAGCCACAAGTTCAAATGCTTGTACACCACCAGGAACATCAGCCAGTCTTATCACAGTATCCTCTTCATCAGAGTTCTTAATTAACCTTTCCAAAAGGCTACTTTTTGATAACAAAGGAAACTGCAAGAAGTACATGAATTATTTTTATAGCAAAAGGAATTTGCCTATCCTCGCAAACTAACTCAAAGCCATGAAATCTAGCATGGATACCCAAAACGATCATTATCCAGTATACTATAGCATTCAGAATAAATCTGTTTAAATCCTTCAATGAGGTATTTAGAGAGCCTAATATGGAAGTGCTGAATAATTCACATTGCTTATGAGGCTAGGCCGTGATTATATAAATACCATTACCTGAACCTTAAAACTATGACCAGTCGAATTGAAAACTAGTTACACTTTCAAATTGTTGCAGCTATGTACTACTTGCGAAACAAATGAAAGTGTAGGACTATTCAAATCAAACATTGATTGATGCAAATCCAATGAGAAAAAACTACAACTATATCAAAGCTTATAAAAAACATTCCCACTTCAATTGATTTAAGTTAATAGTATGATTGAGGAATGCAAAAGATATCAATGAACATGACTAACTGGTACAAGCCAATTTCAAGATAAAATTCTAAATTAGTGCCCTCGCCTTGTGGAGATGGAAGGTCATTTCTTCAACTTCGACAATAACATCACTAGGAAGTCCTGTTGTGCAAAACCTGAAAAAGACAAATACATAACTTTGATGTCTTATTTCCTTATTCAGGTACAGGGCCTCTTGAAAGGTTAAGTGGGGAAAAAGTGAATACACATGATTATATTGCATTTGGAGAACCTTACGGTAGAAATAAAATTAAGAAACCAATATCAACCTTCTGCAAGGTCTCAACAATGATGAGACCAACATAATTGGTTATGTTTCAAATGTAGCCAACATAAATATCAGAAAACTATCTTGCATATCCATAATGTGTGATAAGTTACAAGGACAAGCATTTCATCTATTGAATGGCTACTACGCAAATATTCAACTTTTCACTGTCCAATTCTGAATTAAATCGTCTTCAAGTCAGCAACAGCATGCATGCTAGCTGTTTCATTCTCTCAAACATAGTAGTTGATACTAATTAACACATATCTTGCTTGTGCAATTGTGGATAATATGATCATATGTGAGAATTTTGTTTCCCATCCAATGATTGGAAAAGTAAAACTATGACAAAATGAGAAGCCAGAAATTCAATAGGAAAATTCTGAACTAAGTACCACATCCAGTAAAATGAATTTGCAGAAAACCAGCAATGACATTCTTCTAGACAAGAAGCACAAAACTGATACTTCATAGAGATTTCTGTTAAAAAACTTAATGGAGATGTAATAGATCAGAGTAAAACCTGTTCAAAGGCAGGACACTTTTTGAATGCCAAAATTATATATGTCATCAATATCATAAATCATATAAGTTCTTTAAAATAGAACCAGAAAGTAGGTGGAGATGTAAATCTCATAAGACATTACCCAAACTACCAAAAAAAATGGCAGATCTGAACTACTTAATTCCTGCAGCCTAGAAAAGAAGCAGGTCTAATGACTTCAGTTATTACAGAAGTAAATTTCCAGTTGACATCAACAAACGAAGTGAAGGAACAGAATGAACCATACCAGGCTTGCCCTTGTTGGTGGAAGGCATCAGGTTTTGTTCCCAGTTTCATGCATGCCATCTTGTACGTCCTAAGCGAAGAAATCACAACAAAAACTCTCAAACAGAATCAAGTAGAAACCAAGAATCCCTCAGCCACCAGTTTGATTTTAGAGTGTCTTGGTTGATGTCAAGCTTATCTGCTTATATCGCTAACGAAATCGACAAATCTACAGAAAACCTAAAGAAACAGGCTAAGTAGGAAAAAAATCATTGCAGCTTGGTTTCCGACAACAGTGGCAGACATCCGAAACTCTCAACCAAGAGGAACGCTAAGTTCATCGCCCATCTATCCAACTTTAGACTCCTCTCATCTGTGCAACCCTAAAAAGGCCTCACCTGACTCAATGTCAATGGCATTCTCCTAAAACCCACAGATCTAATCCCCAACTCCAACCCTAGTTAAAAATGGGGATCTGAAATAGCAACAGAAGATTAAAAAAAAACAAATCTTTGATCCGGAATCAAGGTCCCAGTCCCACGGTAACCTCGGTAAATCCCAGAAGAACTAGAAACCAGTCTACCATTCTGATCCAATCCTAACAGAACGAATGGCGAGGCTCTCCAAAAGCGCAAATGCCAACAGACTTTGGTGGATTTCCAAATTATCCATCGGAGGGGACCAAGAGCGCCTCAATTTCGTAATTTGTGGTGAAAATGTCAAAATTCACAAGCCAAAGTGAAGACAAAGAGGAAAAATGAAACAGGGGCAGATCGACAGTGGTGAGGATGCAGATCCGAGAGATATTTGATGAACAAGATTTGATTTTTGGTGCATGGAGCTGCCAGATTCCCTGAATAGGAACAGGTTGTATAGGGCAATTTAAGACCTGGCGAACACTGGTATGGAGCAGGAACTTCCATGATAATTGCGTTCTGGTATTGGTGCCAGTTCTTCAGGCTTCACTGCAAACGCATGTGATGCTGGATATTTTACAATCTTGACAATATTTTAAAATGACCTCAAAAATTTGATTGCCGTTTTTTAAAGGAAAAACAATATTTTATTAATATCAAAAATGTCTTCGCAATATTATTTAAAAAATAATATTTTAAATATTGTTGTTTACTTTTTGACCTAATGTAGTGACAAAAGGAATAGTGAGTTTCCAAGGTCCCCCACTATAGTGTAATTATTGTTCCATTATATAAATAAGAATTTATTTTAACACACAAAATGTTATTTTATGCTCATCCCATTTAATGGTGCGTTGTAAGCTTCTACATAAATGCACGTTGTGTCATTATTAGGGTAATACGTTAAAAACCTTTTTCTATCAAAGGTAAAAAAAGAAATGTTTAGATTATACGCATAATTTAAAATTACTCAAAGTGATTTTTTTAATGGCTAAATTAATGTGAAGTCGTGAAGAGTTATTGATCTTAATCTTTATTTTAGAACTGAGAAGTTTATCAAATAGCTTCAATTCAAAACCAATACATACTGAACAAAGGTATTTACATTACAGCATTTCAAACTTTCAGACGGTAAGAACAGATCTGAAATTCAGTCGGAAAGGGGACCAAACTAAGAGCCATAATTTGATGTAGAAATGCAACAAATTCCAAACCGTGACGAGGATAAATGTCGATACACGTTTTTGGTACTGATCTTTGAATTCTCCGACATATTCTTGAAAATTGGAGGCATCTGCATCGATCCCCTTAAAAAAAAAATGAAAAATCACTAGCTTGAAGATAAACAAGAATATGATGTAAATTATGTGAATTACATCGACTCTGCTTTCCATAAAGGTTTGGTTTTACTACTTTGATTACAGAAAAAAGGTTTATGCTGCTAAGAATCATTCTTCTGTAACATTTATATCAGCAGAGAAATTAACTTAGATTGGAAAAAATCCAATGCATAATTCTGATTAATTTCCATAACTTTTCGGATTGAAATTTCTGCGATGCTTAATCAGTTATGCACAGAGTTCATAAGGCGGCAGTGACAAGCATGGAATAAATAATCAGAGCCAGAGAGCACCAGCTTGCTTGAGGAGAGGCACGAGGGAGCCGTTGATATGGCACGACATCACTTCCTCCACCCCGCCCAGCAACTTCCCGCCGACGAACACGGCCGGCAGCCCGGCGGCATTGGCGCCGGAGGACGAGAAATGATCTGTAACTACCCCACCGCCCTCGGCGAGGAGGTGGGCTAGCACCGCTTGGATCTCGCCGCTTTCGGCCTTGTCGTCGTCTAATTGGTCGAGCTCGTAGACGGTGGGGCCCACGCCCATCCCCAGCAGCAACCGCTTCACCGCGTAGCACATGCAGCAGCCGGTGGCGCTGAACACCACCACAGCGTTCCCGCTGGCCATCCTCGCCACCCGCTCCAACGGGCTCCCGGCCGCCTCTCCATCCGCCATCCTCATCGTCGCACTCGATCGATCTACATTTGAATTTAGTGGTTGCTAGATATATATATAGCTAGAGGGAGGGAGGTGAGAAAAGGATGAGCGATTCGTTAGGCAAAGCTCTGCGCAGGCAGCAATGGCGCCGGCGGCCACGGAAGCCCGGCAAACTCTGACCTCGTACGGCGGGAGAATAAACGGAAGGGGGGCAAGGAAAAAAAGCAAGGGGAATAAACCTCCCTGTCGACGGAAGGATAACTGACACCCTGCCCGATAACTAACGTCCTTGGCCGCCGCCGTTTGACCCTCCACCTCACTGTCTCTCTCTCGCCGCCGCTTCACACTTTTCTGTCTTCAGCTTTAGGAATCACTTCATTTCATTAAAAAAAAAAAATCGCGAGCATTTACAGACTTCAAAATTTTCACGGAAAATATATTGCTTAATTTATTCAAATTTCTTCCTAGCTATAATTAATGATTGTTGATTTGATTCGGTTGTTCCCTGAGCATCAGAGTCATGCGGGTTGATCGTTCCGCCGTATGGCTCCTCACGCGGTTCGCCGCTCTGCTCCCGATCCGACCGTCGGAATCGGATTCGACGGTGCTGTCGCGTGATATCATTCTTGGGAAGTGAAACAGGCGCGCAAATAGCGTTACAACTTCACGTGGAGGGAGGCGGCAGAGTCGATTGGTATTGAAGACTGAAGACTGAAGACTGAAGTCTGAAGCCTGAAGAGGAATTGAAATTCATTAGCTAAGTGCTTAACGATAGATAAATGCTTAACGATATGCAGACTTACTAGTACATCAGTTCGTCTATTATTTCGCAATAAATAAATAGTGAATGGATAACTGTTCTTGTCTAGAAATGGAGAGATGGTTATCAGGAAAGTAGGCATCGACGTGTCACAAAAGATGACTAGGCGAAGGTGCTATCATGGCTTCTTGAGTGCTCCGCGATCCTGCATACCAGTAAACAGTTTAAAAGAAACGTTAGCAATCAAGTCAGAAAAGATATCTCCGGCTCTGATTCTCCAATATTCAAGTCAGTGCAATAGTCTTAGTAGAAGAATGTTGAAGAGGAGGCTAATTAATAAATGATGTTCGCATACATTTGCGGGTTATGAGAGACCCTATTTATATAGGGCGTTACCTGACATGGACACCGAGATGTTTCCTAAAAACGGGTAGACACTTCTGACATTCTATTGTATTTCCTTAATTGTTCTTCCTTAATTGAGCATGCATTCAGTACATATCAGACTTTGGTAAGGTTCATCCGTACAAAGAAGTACAAAGTATATCCTCTAGCATTTGATACTCTGATTGACCGTTGCACTGAGCGACAAGGAGGGTAGGTGAGGCTGAACAAACATTCATCCATCGAAGTTCGAAGGAGAATTCGGACAGTGGAAACGTAAGATGGAGGTATATTTTAAGACTGATTTTGACATTTTTATAATCTTAAAAAATGGATTTGTGTCCCCTATCAACCACAATGGAGAAAGCAAGAAAGAAGAGATATGGACGAAGAAAGAGCAAGCAGAGTTTGTGGCTAACAGAAAGGTAGAATTTCACCTACTCAGTGCGCTACCTGCTACCACCTCAGGAGGTAAGTCGGATCAGGTTCTACTCCTCGGCTAAAGAGCTATGGGAAAAATTCCTAGAGCTCCACGAAGAGACTTTTGAAGCCAAGCTCGCTAGACGAAACCTGCTCCGGAACCAGATCACGAACCTTAAACTAAGAGAAGGCGAAACCATTGCGCAACTACATGTGAAACTGAAGGAGCTCATAATTGAGCTAACGAATCTCACCGAAAAGGTAAGCAACCGAGATTCGATAAGGTATGCTTTAAACACTTTTCTTAGAACTCAGTTTAGTCTAGTTTAGTTGTAACACCCTCCCTTTTTTTTCTTCATAGATTTTTTTTTTGGCGGTGTGTTATCAGCATCCTACTTAACTT
>JBAMIB010000066.1:393817-407939 GCA_037177415.1 Kaempferia rotunda | reverse complement strand
ATATTGATAAATTTTATCAAAATTTGGGGTGGGTGGGGGGAGGCATCACCCTAGCTCCCCTATTTGTTCGCCCTTGTTGTTACGTATGGCATAGTTATGTTTTTGTTTCTTCATTCATCTCATCATCAACAAGCCATGTTAGCCTCAACTATTTAGGTTCAACAACAAAGATCAATCCTTCCATTGGACTACATGAGGCTTATACCATGTTAAGGTCAATCAACTCAATTCTTACACTAGCTGATAGGTGGTGTTTGCTTCTGTTCTTATGTATGAAATAGTTATGTTTCTAGCTCTCTTCATTCATATCATCATCATCCAGCCATGTTAGTCCTAACTATTTAGGGTCAGCACAAAAGATTTTATCCTCCCAGTGAACTCTACACAAGGCATAATGGAATTCAACACAAGGCTTAATGTACGTTAATTGCTTAATTTTTAAACTAGCTGACAGGAGCAATTTCTGTTTCTTCATCACATCATCGTCTTCCATTAACATCAAGCAATACAGAGGCTATAATAGGACTAACATGGCTGGAAGACGAATAGACGATGATGTGATGAAGAAACAGAGAAGTTAACTATATATCTAGGGTTTAGGGTCAACAACAAAGAAGTTAACTTTCCATTAAACTCTATGCGAGGCTTATTCCATGTTAGTCCTAATCTACATATTTATCTCTTTTTGTCAGGTAAACTGCATTTTATTAGCCACATTATTTCCTTGACTAAAAGTACATTTATTTGTATTGACCTTAGCCGTCAGTCAGTTTTTTTTATATAACAAATTGGCAACAAATTTCCCTCTCATTCTCCTTTATGAATTGTTCTTGTTCTGCTCAATCATGAAATATTTTTTAATTATTATTGTTATTTTTGTTTTGCTTAAAGTGAATTGCGACATCATGTCTCTGTATTGCTTGATGACCAATTCGATCTAATATCTTTTTGTGGATGCAGATTATAATTTTTGGGGACAAGGTTATTATTGAGGATCCAATAGAGAGGTAAGTAACACAATCACAGTTTACTTTTTTTTTCCTTACTAATTTTTGTTATTGAATTATTGTGATTCTGTCATTACACTCTATTAATGCACTATAAGTACATTACTATGTTGTACCTTTTCAGGTCTTCCACATCATTAAATATAGTTGAATTAATGCATTTGATAGTGTGAAAAATAATAAATATTTGTAGGATAGGTACAGTTTTGGTTAGTCACTAGCTGGTATGATGTGCCTTGCTCTATTCTCAACTAGTCACAAATCTAGGCTATGCTACAGAGCAGTAGGTCAAAATCCACTGTCTTGTTTAGTGAAGTTTGATACTCATGGACCACGGTGCAGTTCCCCAAAAGGAGATTTTAACTTAGGTATTTAGTTTTTGTAGATCTTTTTCAATCTGCACTGGTTTCCTTGTTCTGTACGACCTTTACACGAAAATTTATACTGCTTTTTTCAAGGATACTTCTTGGTTAACCTAAAACATGTCTTTTGGCGAAAAAAAATATGAATTTCTTTAGCCATCATTTTCTAAATATACTCAACATTTCAGCTGGCCAATTTGTGACTGCTTGATTGCCTTCTACTCCTCTGGTTACCCACTTCAAAAAGCTGAGATGTATTCAGCTCTTCGGAAGTAAGTTCCTTTTCCTTTAGTTTGCAAATGAGTTGTTTTTTCTAATAAAACTAGCATCCAGTATATTTTGGTGTATTTACAGTCCTGACACTTGGAAATGCTCATCTTGTCTGTTGTTCTATTTCTGTTTTACATTTGTTCTCCTAAATTTTGTTCATAGGCATGTTTTCAGTCATTTGATTAAGTGGAAGATTCTTTTCGCTTAACAATTTATCATGTGCAAATTTTATATTTTGCTATCAATTAAATAAACAATATGTACTTGGGATGACAGCTTTAGTAATTGATAGAGCTCGTAAAAATTAGCATATGGGAATTTCTCATTCTTAGGCAATTCGACACATTAATTTGAGATTCAAAGTAACATTGGTTCTTGTAAAACTTGAAATTTAAAAGATTATGCTTTGAAAACTACCTTCTTAATTTTCTACATGCCACATATGCTAATAGGTGTGCATCCAAACTAGTCAGCATTTGCTAAAAAGATGTAGCAATTCTGGTATTACGAAACCTATGATAGTTTGTGTTTTCTTTAAATTTACTATTCTCTTTTGCTTTTTCTCTTTGATAGAGGGAATAATTTATTACATGCATTATCTGCATTTGGTTGTAGGCTACTTGTAATCTATTTTTAATACGGTCTATTGTCACATCTTGTTAGTGCTCAACACATCAAATTATAGACATCTGATGTGTGTGATCCTAATTAATGCCATAATAACACATAATTTAGCATAGCGTACCTCTATCATGGTCAATTCAACCCATTCCTTAAACCTGAGATAAGCAAATAAATGAGCACAGATATGCAAAGTAGATATGTTAACATAGATATAAACTAAGGCTCAATACTATTGATATATCATTAACTTGAGATTGAATATAAACAAACGAACTACAAGAATATTCAACAATCATCCATACTATCTGTATATTTCTTCATTGCAACAATCTATCACATATGTATACTTCTCCAATCATACAAAATAAATACTAACAAAAATATATGATAGATGATAATCAATATGTATGAACCTAGTCTACACCAATTTGCATAATCACACACTCCACAAGCCTAAATCATACACCTCCACCAAAATCTGCATGATCCTCAACTCATCCACACGGTGCCATTTCAACAAGTCACATGATTCGTCACCTCTGCCCCAAAATACACTACAATAACAAGGCTGCTCTAGTATCCATCTGATCACCCACCTCAATTTATGCTCATCAACAACACTACTCATTCATCCTATACATGGATCTCATAAGGTACTATCATACAGCTTGTGGTTTCATTCAATCACCCTCTTCTTCTTTAGCCATCCTCAACATTGTTCAATCACTCAACACAATTGCATAGTTGAGGCAATACTACCACACTGTTTGAGGGTTGTCCAGAACATCAACAATCTTTTTGTCTGCCCATTACTCTTCTTAAAGATGCAACCCAAAACGACCAACTGCACAACACCTTGCTCTTGATCTCTTCCCACATGTAACACCACTTCGACTACAACCAACAAAACCTTTTATAATTCCACTTGTAAAGTTGATTTACCACCTGATCTGATCACACCAACACCAACGACTCACGTCGCCTGGATAAGACAATTACCTATTAGTCTATAACTGCCATTTATAAGGAGATTATCCACTGGAAAGGAAATGGGTTAGAAACCTATGTCAATTAGTGACTCATTGCTTGCAAATTGCTGCCCATTTGAAAGTTGAATTCTTTCAATTACTGGAAACTTTGATTTGCATGATCAATTATAACTTTGAATCAATAGATCAATCAATATATTTATATTCTTAATGAAATAAATTGGAGAGCATCTGCATAGATACAAAAATAAACAATCTACTGTAACATCAAATGAAGTTGTTGAAATAAATATGGAATGGTTTAGTTGAGCTAATGTTATGGCTGACAAGATTCATATGTCATATGAGACACAATGATGAAGTAGCCCTGGTTTATACCTGACATGATTTATATATCAACGTGAGACATAATGATGAAGTAGCCCTGGTTGGAACAAAATGTCTTCCAAAGAAGTGTCTGTAGATGCAACAAATTTCATTGAATAGTTTAGGAGAATATTATTAGTAGATTATGGGTTTCCTTTCCTGAGAGAATAGTTGAACCTATGCCCATACCTGTTTGGGGTAAAGGAACCATTCATCTTTTAATCATCTTTAAGTGTATTAAGATTAGGTTTAAAGTCTAATAGAGCTTTTAATGTACTCAACGTGAAAGAAGAATCACAATAAATTAGTGTTGTGCTTGAGTCATTTAGTGTAGCATTAATTGGCATCAGGGGGAAGAAACTTGCATGATGGATTATGTATGGTAGTGATATGATGATCTCAAAACAAGCGGAAATCATAATGTCCTTTACCATGTTGGAAATTCTCACTCCAATTTTTTTTTTTCCTCAGCTAGATACTACCTATTCTCCAAATTCCTGATTACACTGTTATTGTGTCACGCCCCGAGGGAACTATACATAATTGTATATTTATGAATTTATCTTCATATGTTACCATTAATTCAGATGAGTTCCCAAGTCTTACTTTTTAATCAACAGGTGTATCACATATGTCATAAGCAGATGAGTATCAATATGTATCAACAATGGTCTAAATATGATAAATCAACTAAGAAGTAAATAACTGGAGCCAACATCATCAGAGTATAATAATATCACACATACAAGCTAAAAGTCTCCTCAGAGTAATACTATCACATACATTATCTAACGTACGGGCTACAAGCCCTCACCAGTAGAAGACATAATAAACACTGACCGCTAACGAACATACTACCACATATCATGTGAGCGGTTAGGTACTTTGGATTGCGGACGAACACGCTATCACATAGCATGTGAGCGGTTAGGTACTTTGGATTGCGGACGAACACGCTATCACATATCATGTGAGCGGTTAGGTACTTTGGATTGCGGGCGAACACACTATCACATATCATGTAGGCAGTCCAGTATGCTGGTATAAAACTCTGGTATAGCGCTCCAAAAGGCGTTGGGTACCGAATTGCGCTTTAGCATCGCTTTTCATCCTCAGATTGATGGACAGTCTGAGCATACTATCCAGACTCTAGAGGATTTGTTGCGGGCTTGTGTTTTAGATTTTGGTGGTAGTTGGGAGGATCACCTACAGAGTTTGCCTATAAGTACTTAACATATTATATTACTTGTAATTACACCTGGACCCCTAATGATAGTCACAGCTTCATTTCAAACTACTTTTCCAATCATATTTCATTTACAAGATCTTATCCTTGGTAGGTTCTCTTGATTCAGATCAATAATAACTTTTTCCTGTTATTAGGCCATTTTTAGTTAATGAATTACAGCCACAGCACCTCCTGCACGATAGAAGGAAGGTTTATGAGGTATTGATTCAACTAAGCACTTGCCTGGAATTTGCTTGTTCTTTATCCTCTAACTTACTTCAATATTAAATAAATTAGATTGGTGCTCCTTAATATTCAGCAGCCTTGGATAGACAAGTTCGCTTTGCTACTACTAAATGTCTTGTTTTCTAATAGTTGCAATGCATTCGCATAAACATTTGTTGCAGAGTCCTTTATTTTCATACTCAGAACAAGAATTATGAGATACAGTTAAAGACTTAAAGTATTTTTATTTTAATTTAAAGTATTTTTATTTTAATTTATTGTTCCTTCATTTAAAAGCAATCAAATTGATTTATAAATTATATATAATGCATGTCTAGATTTTCACATTATTGATGATCTATTTGGTTTCTTTCAGATGATCTTGAGGTTTTGTCTTCCATAAAGCTCCAAAGTTCTTGCCATTCTAAGAATTTTTAAAATATAATGGCTAAACAGACAATAATTTTTGCCATTCAGTTTCATAAATAATCTCAAATGTCTGAATAAGAATTCATTGAAATAATTTGAAAAAAGCTGAATCAACTTATCTCTTATGGACTGATTTAGATCAAACTTAAGTGGCTCACTGGTTTATCTGATCACTATAGCAGTGCTAGTCAGATCTAATCTCTCTGTCCGGAACACTTGATAGATCAGATCAGACTCAAGTTTGATCTGATTAAACTAGGCACCAAGCAACACCAGATCCAGAAAGTGTGCACTAACATGAGGATTGCAAAGGCATTGGCTCAAAGCAATGAATAGTGTAGGTAGTGGGTATTACTGGTCTTTTTCTGGCTTGATAAAGAGTGGTTCAGGCTCCGCAGGATGCTACATTGTTGCTTGCTTATGGGAGAGGAAGTAGAAATTTGAAAGTAGCAGGCGTGTGTGTTGGGAAGAGAATTCACTACTTGCTGGTATGAAGGACAAATCTTCTTAGTTCTATGATAGACAACCACAGATCTATACTCATTGGCATTGTTAGGGAGCTAAACTAGAGGTAGAGACAGTGTTGGTGTGGGGGGAAGAATAGGTGCTGGGATGGTGGTGCTGGAATCTCAATCTAGATTAACTGTGCGTCAACAGTGGTGATTGAGAAGCGACAGGAAGACTTTGAGAAAAATACAGAGGACATTAAACCCTTATAAAGGGAAGGGGGAATATCACTACTTCAATATCATGTTAATATAAATTGTATTTGGGAAATTGTATTGATGATTGATCAGTTACAAATGTATCTAAAAGATGTTTATAGTTTTGAAGCTTTTTTACTTGGTCTTGTAGATCATTCTTTCTCCTTGGTTCATACCTTGTAGACCATTTATCCCTCCTTATAAACTCTAAGATTTGTCTTCACTCTCATTTCATCCTCTCCTCAAATGATTAAAGAGGGAGGATAATAAAAAACTTAGCACTAAGCTTTGTTTATGCATGACTATGCCTTTTTTTTGGAGCTTACATGGGAGAGACTAAAAAACCTATTCGAAGATGGGACCATTTATACATGGGTTGAGTAAAAAATTTACCAGGTTTCAACATAACTAATGAGATATGTGTAAGTGTTTCAATTGAGTATCTCTTTGTCATATTTGATACACTATTTTTGGATGTTATTGTGGATAATTGCTATATATTTCATCTTATTAATAACTCAAACTTGTTTGAGTTGGGCATTTGCTAATTTCTATTTACCTTGTTTTAGCAAAATTGTCATAGTTCAAAAAAATTTTCAAGCCCCTAGAAATAAGTTATAAGTATAATTTAGCTAGGCTGTAGTATCTTATGGAAAATTCATTGCTATGATTTGTAGCTAGAACCATGAAGAGTTGATTCCTAGGTAGAAGAGCAAGTATAAAAAGCCAAGTCATCATCTTTCTTCTTCCTATTCTAACCTTTCTCCTCATCCTTGTTATTCTTCTTCTAATTCATTGTGTTGATCTTTCAACTCCATCAGTCTTCTCATCCTCACTTTTCAAGGCTTCTTTTTTTCCGTCACCTTTCATGCCCTCATCTTATATATGTTCCCCACTTTTTCTTACTATGTCGATTCTTTGTATGCAAAATGATTATTTCTAACTTCTTAAGGTACCGTCATCTTATATATATGTTCCCCACCTTTCATGCCCTAACCATTTAATTTATTGGGTATATGGTTCAGGATAGGTGCCTGTTAACTTGTTAAGGATATTCAAGTGAGGGTGTTTTAACAAATGTAGTGGCAATGTATCTAGACTGGGCCTTGAACCTTTGAGTATCTATGCTACTGTATTCTTCAATCTGATTCAAATTACTCTGCCTATTAAACAAAAATTGATGGGGACAATTTCTTTTTTGCATGAGTATTTATGTGTTTTCTTCTGTACAAACATCCTGCCTCAAAACATTTAGTTATTTTCAGACATTTTGTAAGATAAACATTTCATAATTGAAGCGCTTTCTTAATTTCTTACACTTTTCTTGTTCAAGCAACTTGAAGTGTTTGGTGTCCCAGTTCCAAATTATGCTCTTGTGAATAGAGAATATCCTTATCAAGAGCTAGAGTACTTTATTGAGGAAGAAGATTATGTTGAAGTTCATGGGAAACGCTTCTGGAAGCCTTTTGTTGAGAAACCTGTAGATGGTGAGGATGCATTCTGTTATCTTCTGAAAAAGATCTAACATTGTGGTCTAATTGCTTTGATGAATTACACAGAATTTAGGTAGTGTGGAAAATTTAGCTTTACAAATATAGACTTATGTTATGTTGATTATTAGAACAATGCTACCGATATGCCTCTTTCCTTTGTTGGTTATGTACTGTCTGCCATTTATTTTCATTAACAGAACTTCAAAGATGATTACCATTGTTGTTTGTTCAACACTACAGTAGTAGAAAGATTTGTATCTATGGTTTGTTATTGTAATGTAAAATCTAGGAGGTCTATTTATTGTGACCATGTTAAAATTTTTAATTTATGAGTTAAAATTAATTTGGTTGATTTTCATTGGATTTTTCAGTATCATCTCTATTTTCTTATCTTATACTGTATATCTGTTAGAATAAAAACAACGTTCTTGTTTCAAACATGACTGCACGTATTCTTCAGTAAACCACTGAAAACTAAGATGTCTTTTCATAGCATTTGACAAATGGGTAATATTTCTCCTTTTCTCCATTGGTGTATAATGTTGAATTTATTTTACATCCTTGTCAAACCTTTTGAATGATTTTAATTGTTTTTTTCTGGAAGAATTACTGAATTATTAAATGTTGAATGAGAAGGAGATGATCACAGTATAATGATATACTATCCTAGCTCAGCTGGCGGTGGAATGAAAGAATTATTTCGAAAGGTTTGCCTTATAATTTGCTCCTTGTTCTAGCATTTCATTCATTAATGTATAATGTTCCCATTGCAAGCATGTGTCTCTCATATTTCTTTCCCAGTGTAAGCGTGTTCCACTCTCATTAACTGATTAGAAATCTCAATGTGGAGGCAAGTAATAGACTAAAATTGATTTCACATAGAATCAAAGTTATTGAAAAGAAATATTATTGAACTGAAAGATGAGTAATATTGGGGTATTCAGTTCCTTTTAAAGACTCCAATACAAAAAAATTAAAAATAAATTAAATACTTTAGGAAAGATATAATCTTATAACTAAAAGGATTGAAATAAATCTCCTATCCCCTAAACAACATAATTACCAAAATAAATAATTACGTTAATTGACTAATTCTCATAAATAAAAAAGATTTACCAAAATTAATTTTTACAATATTTTTTAAAATTAAATCTCCAATTGCACCACAGGGCTAACCTTATGTTTTGACGAATGCAATGCAAGCCATATACTGTTCTTCAGTAGAGGAACAAAAAATTGAAAGAAGTGGGCACTGACAGTTATGTGGAACAGTTGTTTCCTGGCCTATTGGTGTTATGTACTACTGAATATTTGTTTAAGCCGCGCACACACACACACACACAGATTTATTCAGTTTTCAATATCAACAGCTCTGGTGGATTAGGACACACGCATTTGTTAGACACAACAGAAAGCTGTTCCAAAGTGTGTATTTTAAATAGGGAGACTTCACAAGTTGTATTCTCATGATAGATACATAAGAGTCTGCTTAGGATTTGCTTTGAACTCTTTCAGACTGATTCTGATATGCTTTTAATCAGTATGTACGTATTACCATCAAACTGTTTTTTTCTCTTTCCTCATGTTTTCATATGATTGTTCTCAGCACTGAGTTATATAAACAAACACCACCACACTTTATACAATAGCTTTATAAGTCAATTACATTTCTGTCAGAGAATTTGAAAATTCAAAACTGTGATTCCCTAGAAGCTGGTAAGTGGTTTCTCCAATAAAAATCTGAAAAACGAATATGGTCTTTCAATTGGCTTTTTGCCAAATCAGTTCACATCATTATTTTCACAGATTCAACCATAATGATGCTGGTAAGTGGGTTCTCCAATAAAAATCTGAAAAATGAATATGGTCTTTCAATTGGCTTTTTGCCAAATCAGCACACTCCATTTTTTTCACAGATTCACCCATAATGATTATCTATATAAAACATGGCACTTCAAAAAAATTACAATTCTTTAATTTGTGTTTCTATAGGTTGGAAACCGATCTAGTGAATTTCATCCAGAGGTTAGGAGAGTAAGACGAGAAGGCTCTTACATTTACGAGGAATTCATGCCTACTGGCGGAACAGATGTAAAGGTTGTCCTTAATCACAATTATTTTTCTTGTTGATACTTCTTTAATGTCGGTAATAGTCTTCAACAGTTATGCACTAATCATATTATTTCAAACAAAAAAAACGTAAAATATTTGAGCATGTATTCTTAGATTGATCAATGCTGTAATGTGTAGCCGTATACAAAATGAATCAAATTTGGTTAATAATGGCTCCACATCTATATACATGTTTATTCAGAATGCAGTTCTCTGTTGGAGCCTTTGTTTTGTTCAAGTTTCAACTGTAGCTAAATGATATTCAGTATTTCAGTGACCATTTTTAATGCTTTAATTTCTTTTGATCGACCAACAATATACACTAATAAATTCTGCACTTCGATTTCTAAGTTTGGCTTGTGAAAATATTTTTAACCAACTCTTACCTCTTCTAATATTTATTTAAAAATACCATTAGTTAAATCCAGCAGCCCAACACACAAACAACCAAAAAAGTTAACCATGATCATTGTTTAAAATCTTCTTCCATATTGGGGTTTTGATCCTTGAATGGAATCAGACATTTTTCATGTTGTACCAGAGTGTGCCAAGATGTGATGCTAGAGACATTGAGGAGAAGAGATGAGAAGGGGGAAGGGGAGGAGAACATGGAAGGAGGGGAGAAGGAAGTTGATTTCCTTGTGTTGCATGTTCTAGACATGAACGTAGTGGACAATGGGTGGAGCCCCGAGTATGGTTGGGTGGTAGTATTGGAGTGTGTGCGAGGATTGGATGGTGATGTTGATGTGTAGGAGGGTTTGGGCAATGCTCCATGCACGCATGCAAGAAGTGCCTGCGTCTTAGGTGTGAAGGAAGGGGGGTGTAGCATTGATGACTTTTGCATGAGACCAACTAGGAGTCAGGTAACTCACATGAGCATAGTTGGGGTCATATGGCTTGCGCGAGGCCAATGTGGGGCAAGTGGCGTTCAATGGTTGTGGGAGTGGGCCGGAAAGTGTTGGTACGAGTGATGTGAAGCTTCGTGGACGTCTGGCTCGAAACATGTGCATGAGATACTCACATGACCTTGCTTGTACAATCTTCGCCTGTTGTTTTGGTTCACAAATCTTTCACATGTCGGTTGGCGGGTAACACGATAAATACTGCCTGTGTCAACTGGCTCGGCTTGATACTTCTATAACTGATGATTAAGTTTGGCAATGACTTGGCTTTATAGTTAGTTCTTTGGCATAAGAGAAATTCTGTAGTGAGCTGCATGCCATTTAAACTTGTAATCAGCACTACATATCTCTCCAACTAACCAAATGATAAGGCTCTAAGTTGGATACTGCAACTTCTGCTTCTACTGAATTTGTTATGGACCTAGTAATCTTACCGCATTAGTGTAAATTGTTAAGTTACGATATTGAAAATATGTAGGCAACTGAATATTTCATTATTTTTCTTAAATTGATTAAATCTTGTAAATTAATTTATTCTATTTTAGAACCAAGTATCATTATCGTCATCAAGCTTGTGTTTATCCTATTTGTCTCAGGACCTAATCAACTATTGGCAAATCCCAGATTTTGTTTTATTCCTTGAAAAGAGGAGGATAAATTTATATGAATATTTTAGCCGATTTGTCCATGATATTTAAATTTATTGATCCACATTTTGTGCTAATTATGTTGTATGACTGTTTACTGTCTTGTAGTTCAATTTCCTTAACTCCAAAGATCTGAATATCATCTTTTCTTGTGCGAACTTGACTCCACAAGAGTTTTTCTCATAAATGA
Source organism: Kaempferia rotunda (assembly GCA_037177415.1). Taxonomy (NCBI): domain Eukaryota; kingdom Viridiplantae; phylum Streptophyta; class Magnoliopsida; order Zingiberales; family Zingiberaceae; genus Kaempferia; species Kaempferia rotunda. The sequence continues at coordinate 396,391 of JBAMIB010000066.1, read as the reverse complement.
AAAAGAAAACAAGCTGCTAGAAGTTGATTAGGCTATTTTTTAGTTAGCACTGTGCATCTTAGAAAAGGTAGTGCCTTTTTTGTGGGAAGAAAACTCCAGTCTTTTTGATTGTGGACTTGTGGAGTGTACAACAAACTTGTAGAGGTTTTTTGAATTAGTTGGTGAACTCTGTTTTCCAGTCATTGTTCAATTAGTTTCCTCAGAATTATTTAATCCTCGTTTCCTGCATTATCAAATATCTCATAATTTTCTGGCATAAGTTATGAATTGTTATGGAAGTTCATGTAAGGAGTTGAAATGTCTCTTCAATTGTATTTATTCTTCCATTTGATTTATTTTCTTCTTTCTGATTTTTCATTCAGAAATGCTAAAGACATTCATATTCTTGTAGGTGTATACTGTTGGTCCAGAATATGCCCATGCAGAAGCACGTAAATCTCCTGTTGTTGACGGTGTTGTGATGAGGAATCCAGATGGAAAAGAAGTATTGTTTGCCAATTTCTCCATTGTGTTTTTATCTACTTACCTGAAGATTATTAATACGAGTATAGGAAACAATAGAAATGAAGTGAATATCACAAAAGTAACTGTACTTGTTTGACCTTGTTTGATGATAGTGGTGTCAAATGGGCCAAGCCACAATTAACGGTAGTTGTTAGGCCTTTCTTGGGAATAGTAGCGTCAAAAGGGTAAGGCTGCAACTATATTACTTAGGCCTCACTTGGTGGGTTGGGGGTTTCAAAAGGCCGCAACTATACAAGGAAGATGCAAGATTCGATATTCCTATCTGGTACACAAAACGCCTTTTTTAGAATGAGAAATATGCTTAGAGTATCAACATCATATTCCCTATCCAAAATTTAAAATTTAGGGTAGAAAACTATTTTATTAAATTTGAATATCCACTTTTCACTATATAATACATCGACTTCCCTATAATTTAGCATATCTTTATTTTTTATTATTTTCTCTCTCCCTATATACTATCTACTTATCATTACCCAATCCATTTCCTTTATTTTTTCTCTCTCCCAAATTAAATGATATTATAATGTTTAGGGAATAGATTTTCAATCCATAAATTTAAAGAAGTACTATTCATGAAATCTAAATATAGGAAATGGATAGAGTAGCTGATGCAATTTTTTTGTAATGTAAAATATAAAATTTAAAGCAAATTATGTGTTTAGAGAAGCTGATGTTGATGCTCTTATTTACCTTACCAATCTTAAGTTGTCCAATCTTTGAAAACTTAATAAAATCAAAACCATTAGAAAATCGAGAAATTGAATAGGGAATCTCATTGCATTAAATTATGAATAATATCCCCTCACTATATAATAGGAGAGCTTTGGCGCAACGATTAGATTGTTATCATGTGACATAGAGGTCACGGGTTTAAGTTGCAGAAACAACAACTTACAAATTAGGGTCTGACTGCATACATTAGACTATATAATAGGGAATTTGATTGCATAAAAATTATGAAGAGTATGAATATGAAACATCCAGATAAACCCAACATAAGTAGTGCTCATCATCATCCTACCTCCAAAGTTGTGGCAATTTGAATTCACTATATATTTGAAGATGTATCCTCCAATATCTATGAGCATTTTGGATGCAAGTTAAGTATCTTTGTCTCAAAATGGGAGCAACAAAAGAATCAGGGAAAAATACTTGACTCATCTCTTGGCATCAACAATTAAATTTCAAGTGACTAAACCTTGAATCTCAGATTTTATTTTCTGCAATAATAACAAAATATACTTGTGGTATAAGATTCAACATGCACCGAACATCTCTCACAAGTTAGTATTGAAATATGAACTTAACAATCAACATTTGTTGCAATCAAATATTACTGAAAATGATACGGTTTTGAAGTTACATTGTTTCAGTTTGTGACCAAAACTCTAGTACAGTTCAAATTGTTTAACCTTATATTTATGACTAATCAATAATGTAAGTGTGGACCGTTGAGTCTACCCTTGCACTCTAACTGTGGTCGAGTGGTAGATTTTATCATCTCTAGTAAAGGTATGATTTGCCCAAGTGTATTGTGTTTAGCACCAGAAACTTGTTGATATGTCCAGTATGTATTGGAGGATGAACAAAACAGTCTTGACATCTTGCGGTTTCAAGGCATGCTAGTTTCTCGTTTTTGGTAAATGGCATATTTGTCAACAGAACAAATCTTTTTCTGTAAATTAAAGTTATAAAAGGGCAGCATGTGCACAAAGCTCCTGCCAATGCGTGGGTCCAGGGAAGAGTCTATACTCTATTGTACGCTTTAGTGAATCTTGACCACTAGGTCATATGGTAACAACTTACTGTTGTACCAAGACTCCCCTTCAAATTAAAGTTATATTGAAATAAATTAATTTACTATTAACCAAGGTTTTCTATCTGTCATGCCTGAGAAAAGTTTTCAGCCAAACAGATGAAGTCTAAGTGGTTTCTAATAATCCTCATATATAGATTGTTCCTAAGACAAATGGGGATTGTACACGCAAATATCAAAAGTATCTCCTCTTTTTGGTCTATTCATATTATATTGCATACCACTTTTAT